>JADBJO010003300.1:15000-40000 GCA_016801955.1 Conus betulinus
TCTTTGTCCCCCCCTCTCTCTCTCTCTCTGTCTCTCTCTTTCTCTCTCTCTGTCTCTGTCTCTGTCTCTCTCTCTCTCTCTCTCTCTCTCTCTCTCTCTCTTCTCTCTCTCTCCTCTCTCTCTCTCTCTCCATCAGTTGGATTGTTGTTTACGTATCGCGGTACATCACGCCTGTCCTTGGGAATGTGGTGAGGGGGAGAATGATAGCAAGGCATGCATGAACCTCTGATGTCTCCACTCTGCCATGTGTTTCCTCTCTCTCTCTCTCTCTCTCTCTCCTCTCCTCTCTCTCTCTCTCTCTCTCTCTCTCTCTTCTTTTCTTTATTTTTCTAGTTTTTAATTTTTTTAACTGTTTTCCGTGTGTACACTCTCTTTTGACTCGTATTTCTGTTGTTGGCAGAGTTTGGCAATACTAAATAGAAACTGTGCATGCACTCCCTTGGCATAAGGGTTGGTTAATTATTGTCAATAAAGCATTGTCATTGTCATTTTCATTGTCGTCTCTCTCTCTCTCTCTCTCTCTCTCTCTCTCTCTCTCTCTCTCTCTCTCTCGGTGTGTGTGTGTGTGTGTGTGTGTGTGTGTGTGTGTGTGTGTGTGTGTGTGTGTGTGGAATGCATGATTGTATGTGTGGTGATACGTGTGCGTCCATGTGCGCGCGTTATCCGATGTTAAGGACTGATTCGTATTGTGGCTAGGTTGGTACCAGGTGGCCCCAGTGGTCAAGACGCAACCATTCAGCGCTCAGATGGTTACGAGTTCAAACCTCTTAAGTGCCTAACACAAAATATATCTATTTTCATTGACCATGTAAACATGTTGTCATGTGGTATCAATATGGCGTTAGATAGGTCCCCGCCACCTCCCCCCTCCCCCCTTCCCCCCGCCCCCCCCCCCCCCCCCTTCTCTCTTATAGGTTGTTCCCATGCAACATGCCACCTGTGGTGAGCGTGGACATAAAACCACGCAGTAGATTAACCAACGTCAGCGGATTTCTGCGTTCTGTTTTGGGTCGTGCTCTATCTAACGTATCTCATTCTAAAACACTGTATTACAAAAGAGGAGAGCAAGTCCCTGAATCATTGACCAAAACCATGCAAGTGAAATGAATGTGGCGTTTGTCTGTGGTGATGAGCTTTTCCGGCGAACGGCAGTTCTGAATTTCTTACAGAAAAAAAAAGAATGATTAAGAATTGCGGTATATTATGAAACTCTAGGGATAGATTTAGACAACAGGTCGTCAGAGAAAAAGTCTCCATCGCGCAAATGTTTCAGTCCAAAACTCCTGATAGTCTGAGGAGGCATGGCCGCGTCCCACATCCTGACTCGTTGATGCCCTTCATGTTGGTTTCCTTTGGCGACGCCGAGATTCGAACTTGCTACTCTTAGATAGACGGCCAAGTCAAGTTGAAAAGATGTCTTACTCACATAGCTATAAAGATGCTTCAGATTCATTGTCACTTGTCAGTTTTATACATGTCGTTTGTGTTCAGCCTCAGTCAGATCCAGGTGAACTCCAGCTGCTTCTGCCATTGTCTTTAAGGCTCTGGTCCTCTTCTTCACCGGAATCGAGGGTCCCTTTCATGACCACATAAAGCAGATGCACCTACAAAGTCCATTCCTCCCATTTCCATAGCGAGGATCGAGTACATGGAATACTTTTCTTCTGCCACTTCTCCTGTGTCCCTTTCTTCTTGGCTGATCATTGAGTATCCTGATCCTCTCCGTCTCCCACCCACCCCTTCTTCAAAACCCTGCCCAGCATCGCCCTGTTCACACATACCCTCCCACCCCCAGTCCCCAGCACGTCCCCAAAGGCTCTTCCCAAGCGCAGACTACAATAAACTAAGTGTTTGCCTAGTGTCGTTACTTCTTTGCTTCCTTCCACTACTGCCGGTGGCTGTCCTTGTCTGAGCGTGAGCGCTGACTTCTTTATAGAGTTGACTGGAACGTTTCCCTTTGTTACCTACATGTATACAAACTTACAGGAACCACAAAACCTGTGAGAGATTGCTTCCACCCTCTGGCACATATGTCCACTGCCCGCAGCGGTCTGAAAACAGGACACTTGGTGATTTATGTTCTGACAGCAGTCTGCGGCTGTCTCAAACACAGGGGAATAGTGGACCTGATGTTATTTCTAGCTGAAATCTGTTGGTCATTTCTGTTATCATCCCTGGGAGAGCGTCAGGTTACTGATAGAGACAGTATGGGAGAAGAAAGAAAGAACAGTAGAACACACACACACACACACACACACACACACACACACACACACACGCACGCACGCACGCACGCCACCCCCCCCCTCCCCCCCCCCCCCCACACACACACACACACACGGGCGCCTGCGCGCGCAAGCACGCATGTACGCAAGCACACACACACACACACACACACACACACATATATATATACATATATATATATATATAAATATATATATATATATATATATATATATTGAATTATAAACAAAGCTTGCTCTTATGTCTCAGATTGTAGAAATAGGGGGGTGGTAAGCCTTCATATCTGCAGTGGTATATATATATATATATATATATATATATATATATATATATATATATATATCACAAATAAAAGTAGAGAGCCAGCAAGAACTCTAAAAACGCTCAACGGGAAGGGAGCGACATAAGTTTAAAAATATGATTAAAAAAGGAGATTAAAAAACCACCAACAAACTTGTTTCAAGCTCTCTGCTCTCTTCAGGGTGTTCATTTTGGGCACGCTACCGGTGTTATATATATTGTGTGTGAATGGAAATTCTTGTCAACACACCATTCCTTAACACACCCTCCCTGAACGCACCCCCCAAAAAATCAAAATTGTAAAAAGATACAGGCCACGTGAAACACATGCAGAACTCACGCTTACACACACACACACAATATATATAACACCGGTAGCGTGCCCAAAATGAACACCCTGAAGAGAGCAGAGAGCTTGAAACAAGTTTGTTGGTGGTTTTTTTAATCTCCTTTTTTAATCAAAAAAAAAACACAGAAGTAGACAGTTTCATTTTAAATTGTATATTCTCCAATAAAATTTTCGCTTAAAAAGCTTCTTCAGCACTGGCAACTGTTTATAGAAGCACACTGTATATATATATGGTACATTTAACAAGAAAACAGTTCAAGAAGCCTTTTTTGTACAAATTAGATAAACCTTTTTCTCATGCATTCATGTATCAACGTTCACACTCACTCTCTTGCCCAACATGTATGAGGATTTCAGTTCATCTTCGTAAACACCGGCGTATGCTTTCTCTCACTCCCACTCACCACCCTCCCCACTCTCTCCCACTGCCCCCAACGCCACCATCAGAAGAAACATGAGCATGACCGGTGTAACAGTTAGCAAATAAACTGTCAGAGAATTGAATGCCAAAAAAACTGTTTAGTTGAATTCTGTTTGTTAAGCAGTTGTAGAAGAGGCTGGAATGAAAAGCCATTTGATTTGCTGTAGATCCATTCATCAAAACAACATGAGGAGAGAGAGAGAGAGAGAGAGAGAGAGGAGAGGAGAGAGAGAGAGAGACACAGAGACAGACAGAGATGGAGACAGAGAGACAGAGACACACAGGAACACAGACAGACAAGGTGATCAGGGGGTGGCGGGTGTGGGTGAGGGTGTGGAACATACCGTTTAAATGACGGCTGATGGAAAGCTGCGGCCATTAACGACTATGTGTGGGAAAAAAGCTAACGCCAGGAGGCACACAGCAACAACAACGACGAGAGAAAGGGTTGACAGAAATAGAGCTACGACCACCATTCAAACTCTCCATCCATCCGTTCATCACACAACCCAGTGTGCTAAAAGATGGGTCTATTCTGGACCTCAGAAAGAAAAGCATCCAGGCCGAAAGATAACCATGTAACGAAACAGTGCACAGAATAATCTTGAAATCACGAACAGAGTGGGAGGGATTGGGAAGGGGGGCGGGGCGGGGGGGGGGGGGGGGGGGGGCGATGGGTGTGAGTGTGAGAACGGGAGATGAGTGTGAGTATGGGGGGTCGGGGGGAGGGAAGACTTGGGTTTGGGAGCAATGACAGTCAGTGAGATTTGTGTTGACAATTTAAGGGGTTAAATTAGAGTGTGCATATATGTGGGCGTGTGTGCATATACTTGCAGAAACACACACATACATTACACACGCGCACGCACGCACGCACACACACACACACACACACACACACACACACACACACACACACACACACACACAGAGTTTAACCCCCTAAATCGTCAACACAAAACAATTTTCCCTCTACATCTGAAACTTTCAAACTCCAGTGGTGTCACTGGGAAGGACTGATATTCAACATTAAAACAACTGTAAAGAAAAACGCTAATTCATCTAAAAACAAAAAAAAAAGCAAACAAAAACTAAAAAAAACAAACAAACAAACAAGATCTTCAGAGTGGTCCCCACTTTGGACAGAGGAGAACGATAACAGAACAGGCGATAATGGCGAGAGGGACCTCAGCATGTCGTGCCGGGCCGTGTGGACTGAAATTGACGGGGACTAGGCGAGGATGGTGAGAGGAGCTCAGTGTATCGTGCATCCTGCCAGTATTGCGGTGTAGACAGTGCCAGAGTGTACATTAACCACGCAACATCGGGGGCTATTAGGCCCATTCTCTCTCTGTCTTTGGGTTTCAGCCAACTGTGCGGTGAGGATGGTACAGAAATGGGGATGTGCGGCAAGGGATGGATGTGTGTGATACAGCATGTGGGGAGGAGAGGGGGGGGGGGGTGGGGGGCAGGGGGATGAGTGTGTGTGTGTGACAGAGCATGTGGGGGTTTGGGGCAGGGGAAGGGAGTGTGTGACAGAGCATGTGTGGGGTTTGGGGCAGGGGATGAGAGTGTGTGACAGAGCATGTGGAGGGTTGGGGCAGGGGATGGGAGTGTGTGTAAGAGCATGTGTGTGTGTGGGGGGGGGGGGGGGGGGGGGGGGGGGGGGGGAGGGGAGAGTGTGTGACAGAGCATGTGGAGAGTTGGGGCAGGGGATGGGAGTGTGTGACACAGCATGTGGGGGGTTGGGGCAGGGGATGGGGAGTGTGTGACAGAGCATGTGTGTGTGTGGGGGGGGGATGGGGGGGGGGGGGGGGGGGGGGGGGGGGGGGGGGGGGGGGAAGGGAGAGTGTGTGTGACAGAGCATGTGGAGAGTTGGGGCAGGGGATGGGAGTGTGTGACAGAGCATGTGGGGGGTTGGGGCAGGGAATGGGAGTGTGTGACACAGCATGTGGGGGGATTGGAGCAGGGAATGGCAGTGTGTGACACACATGTGGGGGGGGTGGGGGGGTTGGAGCAGGGAATGGGAGTGTGTGACACAGCATGTGGGGGGATTGGAGCAGGGAATGGGGAGTGTGTGACACAGCATGTGGGGGGTTTGGGGGCAGCGGATGGGAGGGAGTGTGTGACACAGCATGTGGGGGTTTGGCGCAGTGGAAGGGAGTGTGTGACAGAACATGTGGGGGGATTGGAGCAGGGAATGGGAGTGTGTGACAGAGCATGTGGGGGTTGTGACAGGGAATTAGGATGTGGGGACAGAAATGATAGGACAGGGAAATAGGGTGTGTGGGCAGGAAATTATGAGGTGGGACATGGAATTGAGACATATGGGTCAGGAATGCAAAGCGTGGGATTCAGGGAACTCCAGTGTGGGTCAGAGAATGGGAGTGGAGGGCATTGGTGTGTGAGTCAGAGAATGGGAGTGGAAGACATTGGGGTGTGGGACAGAGAATGGGAGTGGAGGGCATTGGTGTGTGAGTCAGAGAATGGGAGTGGAAGACATTGGGGTGTGGGACAGAGAATGGGAGTGGAAGACATTGGGGTGTGGGTCAGAGAATGGGAGTGGAAGGCATTGGTGTGTGGTGAGTCAGAGAATGGGAGTGGAAGACATGGGGTGTGGGACAGAGAATGGGAGTGGGAGTGGAGGATTGGGGTGTGGGTCAGAGAATGGGAGTGGAGGACATTGGGGGTGTGGGACAGAGAATGGGAGTGGAGGACATTGGGGTGTGGGTCAGAGAATGGGAGTGGAGGACACTGGGGTGTGGGACAGAGAATGGGAGTGGAGGACATTGGGGTGTGGGTCAGAGATTTGGAGTGGAAGACATTGGGGTGTGGGACAGAGAATGGGAGTGGAGGACATTGGGGGTGTGGGACAAAGAATGGGAGTGGAAGACATTGGGGTGTGGGACAGAGAATGGGAGTGGAAGACATTGGGGTGTGGGACAGAGAATGGGAGTGGAGGACATTGGGGTGTGGGTCAGAGAATGGGAGTGGAAGACATTGGGGTGTGGGTCAGAGAATGGGAGTGGAAGACATTGGGGTGTGGGACAGAGAATGGGAGTGGAAGACATGGGGTGTGGGACAGAGAATGGGAGTGGAGGACATTGGGGTGTGGGTCAGAGAATGGGAGTGGAGGACGTTGGGGTGTGGGTCAGGGTAGGTGGATGTGTATAGAAAATGTGGGTGTGGGACACGCAATGGTGGCATGAGAAAGAAAAAAATGGGAATGTAGGAGGGGAAATGGTTTTTATGATAGGAAATAGTGGGGTAGAACAGAAAAATCGTCGTGCAGGCAATGCATAATGATGTAGGACTGGCAACAGCTCATTCATGCTGACTCCACTACAAATTGATTACGGCTGTCAGTAGATGGCTTTGGCGGTAGTGTCCAGCATCTTGCGCATCAAAAACAGGCATCCTTGAACAGAGTCAGTGTTGTGTTTTCCTCCGGTGGGTTGCTTCGAGGCGACTTGATCTTGACTTCCCCCTGTGGAGTGCTCTTGCTCGGGGTGAGTCCTGGCACATTTTGCTATGATTGTGCACTAGGAGCGCGAACGAGAGGCGCGGGAGATTCAACCGCTGGGAGGAGGCGAGGGGGGAGTGGGAAGGAGGAGAGGAGACGAAAAATGAGATAGCATATACTAATACTAATTCTACAACTGCTACTACTACTGCTGCTGCTGCTGCTACTGCTGCTACTACTACTACTACTACTACTACTAGTGCTGCTGCTGCTGCTGCTCCTCCTCGCTGCTGCTTCTACTACTTCTACTCCTGCTGCTGCTGCTACTACAACAACAACTACTACTACCATGACGACTACGACGACGACGACTAATGGTGATCATGATAACGATGGTAACGATGATGATGATGATGTCCTTGCCTGCCATTATTTGATTAGGGCGTCTTGCTTTATCAGTAATCATGACAGAGAGAGAGAGAGAGAGAGAGAGAGAGACAGAGACAGACAGACACAGAGACAGACAGACAGACAGAAACAGAGAGAGACAGAGAAAATACTTAACATTAAATCGGGAATGGGTGGAAGAGACACAGAGAGAGAGAGACATACTTCACATTAAATAGGAATGGGTGGAAGAGAGAGAGAGAGAGAGAGAGAGAGAGAGAGAGAGAGAGAGAGAGACAGAGACAGAGACAGAGACAGAGAGACAGAGAGAGAACTTAAATCAGGAATGGGAGGAAGTAGAGAGATAGACAGACACCCAGCCACTAAGACAGACAGACAGAGATGCAGACACACAGACCAGAATGAGAAGGAAGACGGAGATGGAGCGAGGGGTAGGGGTGGGAGATGCAGGGGACATTAATGATGTCGACGCGGTAACATGTGACCTGGGACACCACCATGTGACCTGGGACACACCCAAAACCAAAGCAGACCGCGCCTCTCGTCATCCTGTCAGTTGATGATGATTCCCGTTCGGCCTGGAGACTGTAGCTGTATAGCAAAGCAAATGCGCATTCGTTTTAACTGGATCCAAGCAAGTCCAAGCAGGAACGTTATGTGTAAATGCCAATGACAAAATCGTGTATGAAATTGACTGTAATGTCTGTGTTTCTGTCTGTCTGTCTGTCTGTCTGTCTGTCTGTCTGTCTGTCTCTCTCTCTCTCTCTCTCTCTCTCTCTCTCTCGTGTATAAAATTCTTCCTGTCTGTCTGCCTCTCTCTCTCTCTCTCAGTCTCTCTCTCTCGTGTATAAAATTCTTCCTGTCAGTCTGTCTGTCTCTCTCTCTGTCTCTCTCTCTCTCTCTCTGTCTTTCTCTGTATGTCCGTCTGTCTGTCTGTCTGCCTCTCTGTCTGTCTGTCTGTCTGTCTGTCTGTCTGTCTCTCTCTCTCTCTCTCTCTCTCTCTCTCTCAAGCCCGTAGCATCAGAAACCGGACTAAAGAGGATTCACACAAACAAATCCCCAGATCAGTCTCTCTCTGTTTAACCGGCCCCCGGCGGGGAGGGGGTGGGTGGGTGGTGGGGTGGTGGTAGGAGGTGGACAGTTGATGGTTGGATCTAGGGTTGGAGATGGCAGAAACGGTGGGAGAAAACGGGAGAGGAAAGTAGGGAGGAGGGAGAGATGGGGATGGGAGCGTGCGAAGGGGTCATTAGCACAGACCTGTAGTGACTGTTGGCCTTCCTGGCTGGATTGACGGTGGTCTTTGATTACCTTGGTTTGCTTCCTTCTTTTTCTTTCTTTCTTTCTTCCTTCCTTCCTTTCTTTTTTCTTCGTCTTTCTTTCTGTCTGTTCTTTTTTTTTCTCCTTTTTTTTTCTTCTTTCTGTTTGTCTGTCTTTCTATCTTTCTTTTTATCCTTCTTTCTTTCTTTCCTTCCTTCTTCTTTTTTCTTCTTCTTTCTTTCTTCTTTCCTTCCGTCTTTCTTTTTTTCCTGTAAGTTTTTCCTTCTTTTTCTTGATCTTTTTGTACTTGTTCTCTTTTTCTTGTTCCGATACTTTCTTATCGTTCTTTTCTTGAATATTGTACACCTTCTTCTGATTCTTGTTCAGCGTGTTTTTAAAGTTCTTGTTCTGTTTGTTCCCTTTCTTGCCCTTTATTCTTTTTTGTTTTGTTTTGTTTTTGCTTTTGTTGTACTCATTCTTCTCGTTCTCGGTCTGCTTGTTATTCTTCTTCTCCTCGTTCCAGTTCTACTTGTTCTCGTTGCTCATGTTGTTCTACTATCTATCGATCTTGTTCTTGTTCTACTTATACTTCTCCTTCCTGCTTTACCAGTTCTTCGTGTTCCACTCGTTCTTATTGGTCACACACTTATTTTACATATATTGTTTGTGATATTTTTTCTTCTTTCTTTTTCTATTTGCTCTTCTTTTTCTTTTCCTATCCGTGGTTCCTGTTCTATTTCCGTGGAAGATACTTTCCGTTGACGTCCTTGATTTGTTTGTTTGTGAGCAAGATGTAGAAACTTCTTTTTCTTCTTCTTCTTCTTTGAGACTTTTTCTTTGTACTGATCGATGAGAATGATGATGATGATGAAGATGATGCTACGGATTTAGACTGCATGACAGGACTGTGCTCAACACTTCCTTTCATAATATCCTGGCGTCAACAGGCCCGTGAGATAAAGGCACCTGCAGTGTTGGTCAGGAAACCTGAGCAACACTCTCAGAGATGTATCCATTAAGTGGATGAAACTCGACCCTGTGGTCCCAGTCTTCCCAGCTGAGCCCATAGCAAAGTCAGCTCTGGGTAGGAGCCGGTCGGAGCAGAAAAATCCCACATAATTCTGATGGGAATCGACCCCACGGCCTCGCAGCCGGGAGTCCGCTACGCTAACCACTTCGCCACGACGGCTGGTTTGAAAAGCTTTACTCCTTACCTTTTTCTACAGTTAGCTTGTCTGTCTGTCTGACTTCCCAAGGTCCTCGTTGCTCCATCCCACGTATGCTTAACATCGTTCATCATTATTTTCCTGATCTGGCTGTTTTTTTTGTTTTGTTTTGTTTTGTTTTGCTTGTTGTGTCATAATTATTAGTTATATTATTATTATTATTTTCTTCTTCTTCTTCTTCTTGTCCTTCCTCCTGACACATCTGTGTCGCAAAAAGTCCCCCCCCCCCCCTCTCTCTCTCTCTCTCTCTCTCTCTCGTGTGTGTGTAAAAAAATGAGCGGAGCAGTGTTTTCCATTATCTCTGTCTCAAACAGGCAGACAGACAGACAGACAGTCAAAGACAGGCGGTCACACACACACACACACACACACACACACACACACACACACATTCTCTCTCTCTCTCTCTCTCTCTCTCTCTCTCTCTCTCTCCCGGTTTTTGTTTTTTTATACAAGAGGCTTCTTCTAATATTGTTGTAGGGCAGCCACAATTGGAATTACATGTGGTTACACTTCCTGTCTCGCTGGATGATGAAGATGGCATATCTGGAATTTCCACTTTCTTCTTCTTCTTTCTTTATTTCTCTCTTTCTGTCCTTGTTTCTTTTTTTTTCTTACGTCCTTCCTTCTTTCTTTCTTCTACTGCTCCCTCTCCTCTCCTCCTCCTCCTCCTCTTCTTCTTCTGTATCCCCCTACTTCTCTTCTGCTTCTAGTTCTTGTAGTTATTGTTTTTTTTGTTTTTTTTTTGTTTTTCTCCTCCTTGTTCCTGTTCCTCTTCGTCTTCTTCGTCTACTTCTTCTCTCTTCTTGTCCTTGTTTTTCTTGTTTTGTTGTGTTTTGTTGTTGCTCTTGTTGTTGTTGTTGGTTTCTGGTTCTGGTTCTTTCTTCTCCTCCTCCTCCCCTCCCGTTGTTGTTTTTTCCCTCTTCTTTCTGTCTTTCTTCCTGCGCCGCTATCATGTAAGATTGTCACTAGCATGTAACAGAACTCTGTTTTTCCTGCCGACACTTTGCTGCAAATGTTGCATCTGGGGCGTCCTGTCTGTGTCAGGCTTTGGATGGATGACACCTTAATGGGGCTTCACTCATGTTGGTTAACCCAGGGTTTCTCGTGTCGACAATCCCACGGATTTCTTTGCCTGCAATACAAGTCAATTGACATTTCCACCTTCACCCTCTATTCCTTCTCTCCCCACAACGAATGTGACATTTCCAATGGCCCTAAATTGTGATTGGGTTGGCCCCACCTTCCGCTCACAAAATGGGTTCAAAGAGCAGCTTGCAGCCGTCTGTTAGAGAAAGGAGTGCATGTGTGCACAGAGTTTAAATTGTAGCATGCAACATTGTTGGTCTCACAGTCTCACGCAAGGTGTGATGACGACAACGCTGATCAAGAGACCGAGGTGAGTATCAGTTCATCGATCTAGCTGTGAATGAAATATACCGTTGAAGTGGTTGTTTTGTTTATAGTACACGTTTCGTTTAGTGATAGACCGCCATGTTCGCAGTCAGGAGTTGCGAGCTGAAATTCTGCCGAAACCCTTTATGAAACCTGTCAGTTTTGTTACTCCTCTGAATGTGTTGCTCTGTTGGCTCAGTGTGATGTGCGATATGTCCCCTGATCCCCTTTCGCTTGACTGGCTATTCTCATCTGCTGTTTTACCTGTAGCGATTGCCGACGTCAAATCTGAATGAAACTGACTGATCAAATCATCTCGTCCTATGCTTCTAAATACGGACAAAAGAGCATTGATGTAATAATTACTGATTCTCAGGGGGGAAAGGCGACTGTGAATCAAATATGATCTGATTGTTCGACATGTTTACTGTAAACATGATACACAATCCGATGATGTTGTTGATGATGTTGTCATTGTTTTGAAAGTATTCCAGAATTATTTCCCTCGTTTCTTTGAAGCCATTAACACACGAATGATATAGGGATGGCATTTACGCAAGGCCCTCTTCCACGTTATGAGTCTCACATTACCATTGTGTTATTTTCAGGTTAACTTCTTAATTTCTCATTACTTTAACGTATGTTTCATCGTCTGTTGAACTCTGCAATACAATTTCAAAACAGGTCAAGAATGCAAATGCTACGACCTGTTAAAGAAGATCTCTACTCTCTAAGTTATTTTGAGGAAACTGCATGTCTGGTTTTGTTTATCAAATTATCCCCTTATTCCATGGGAAGTGTTCAGAATCATTTTCCAGCTTAGTCTATAGAATCTGCATCTCTTCAAGAGATGTCCGTCTCAGCTTGTGTCAGGTGGGGTGTCACACGTGCAGAAGTATCCACATACATGGTATCACATGTGGTTTGCTGTGACAACCCATTCCGCCGGGGTTAGGGCAAAAGACATGAATAAATAAGGTGCAAACAGCTGGGTAAAGAGAGTATCAGGGACGACATGAATAAATAAGGTGCGAACAGGTGGGTAAAGAGAGTATCACGGACGAGGCTTGCACAGACGCCTGATCTATGCATCTATCCTGCACGTTGTTCTGGTCTTGAAAGCTTAGCTAACACGGTCTGCGTCACTTTCACAGTGACTTCATAAAGAAAGGAACCGTTCAATCTGCATCTGGCTTCGTCACTTTCCACAGTGACGTCATAAAATGGGGGAGGGTGGACAGTTAAACCCACATCTACATAAATTTTAACCTTGATTTTCATCTCCTGTTGGTTTATATATATATATATATATATATATTATATATATATATATATGTGGGCGTGTGTGTGTGTGTGTGGGTGATGGGTGGGGGTGGGGATGGGGGTTTCGTAAGATGGGGAGCGAGAGTAAGAAGTGGGAAAAGAAATGAGTGGGTGGGTATTGCAATTCATAGCCATCCAAGCTGACTTCCCATTCATGTCACGTTGATCAGTCACACAACAGTTCTAAACGTCATAGCGCACTGGAATCCAGAACACTGTGGACACGGGGAGAGAGGCAAATGCCAAAAATGGATGGACCTCGTGTTCGTTTTGATTGTGAAGTATGCGAGACTGAGTTTCTCTCTCTTTACCTCCATACCCTCTTAGTCAGTAATCATGAGCGTTGCAGAATTAGTCTTGGTTTGTGTTTCCTCAAACGCCTCCAGCAGGAAATAAGTTACGCAACGGAACAAAAGAAAACACTGACACAAAGAAAGAATGAATATATTAAGAAAGACGGAAAGAGGAAACAAGAAAAGAAAGCAAGAAACAGAGAGGATATACACAAAAAATGAACTGGAAAAAATGCAAGGGAACAAAAACGAAAACAGACTGAAAGAAATTTAAAAAAAAAAAAAACAGTAGAAGGAACAAAGGAAGGAAGGAAGGTGTGAATATGTGTGTGTGTGTGTGTGTGTGTGTGTGTGTGTGTTGTGTGTGTGTGTGTGTGTCGGGGGGGGGGGGGGGGGGGGGGGGGCGAAACCAGCAAAAGACAAAAGGAAAAGAACACAAAAAGGAACAGAAAAGGAATGGAGAAAAAAAAGGAATAGAGAGTGAGAAAAAAAAAAGAAGACATGGAAAAACATAGGGGTGGGTGGGGGAGGGGAGGGCAGTGGGGATAAAAGGTAGGTTTCACGTGCAATCCACGCCTGCATTTCCAAAGAATGCTATAGTGGTACTGTCTTGTAGTGCCGAGCTTTGCAACTCCCTGCAGGCGGAATGCAGACAAAAACGCTTTTACTTACTTAATGCACTCTTGTCTGTCTGTCTCTCTGTGTGCCTCTCTCTCTGTCTGTCTGTCTGTCTGTCTCTCTGCATCTGTCTCTCTGTCTGCCTGTCTGTCTCTCCCGCTCTATCCCTCTGTATCTATCTATCTATATGTATCTATGTATCTATCTATCTCTCTCTATATATATTAGCATTGCTCTCTCTCTCTCTCTCTCTCTCTCTGTAATCGTGTGTGTGTGTGTGTGTGTGTGTGTGTGTGTGTGTGTGTGTGAAAAATGCAGTCACCTTCTTCATCTTTCCATCTCCAGTGCCATTTCAGGGAGATTACTCTCTCGCCACTCATCCTGTCTTCCCCCTCCTCCTCTCCCCCCCCCCCCCCCCCCCTCCCCTTTCCCCTCCCAACCGATCCCCTACTCAAAAACAGCCTAACCCTGCAGCAGTTTTCTGCACCAGCTGTCACAGAAAGCGATTACTGTCAGCTCCTTGTAAGGCAAACCCGCCAACGACGACCTTGCGCTGTGGTGACTCATATTAGTGGTGTTCACTGATGCTTCATCATAAAAAAAAAAAAAAAGAAAACGAAAAATAAAAAAAAGAAACAGATGTTGCCACCGGCCATTTCCTGTCAAAGTCCTCCATTTTTGCTCCTCTTGTTGCGTCCACCTCATGTTTAACAGATAGGGGAAAAAAAATGATGCATGCATCGTCCTGGACCGAGATAGAAAAGCACTCATTTGCCTTTGCTACAGCCGATCTCAATAATTCTGACAACCCCTGTCGTGATATTGTCTGCTGATGACTTTGCTGACAGTTGCCGCGCCATAAAAAACGGCCAAAGCAGGACCTCACTCACTCTTTTAATTAGTGAGTGAGTGAGTGTGTGTATGTGTGTGTGTGTGTGTGTGTGTGTGTGTGTGTGTGTGTGTGTGTGTGTGCGTGTGTGTGTGTGCGTGCGTGCGTGTATGCGTGCGCGCGCGCGCGCGTGTGTGTGTGTGTGTTTCCCTAGCTGTTGTTATGCGTGCCCGAAAGTAATATTTTTTTCTATGACCAGGTTCACAATTGTCATGACAGTTTATGACCAGTATCAGTTACATTTATTGATACATGAGGTTGAATCAGTGACCAACTCCCACAAAATGATAGATAAGTCGAATTTTGAACTTATTAACATATTACATTAACAGAAAGAGGAGAAAATGACCTTTCCATGATATATAAAGAATTTCTGTATGTTAAAAAATGGAAAAAAGTTGTGACATTTCAAAGAGTCCCATTAACACGGTCGCCAATTTAAGAAAAATGGCTTTAAAGTTTCCATACTTTCTCCAACCATATTTTCTTAGCAACCAAGGTTTAATTTTGCTGTAAACTTATGAAAATGTGGCAAATCATCAAAATGATCATTGCAAAGACTTTAATTATAGAATTTTATCCCCAGTCAGATATATATATGGTGTATGTAATGGCTGTTTCGGGGTGCTGAAAATGAAAAATCTGATTTTTTTTTTTAAATTAATAAATACTTTAGTTTTTAATGCTGTCTTAACACAGATACACTAATCACAATTGATTGAATTAATATGTATGTTCTATTTTTCATCTTGCCCAGCGTTTAAAAAAAAGTGGGTTCTTGGAGGGAAAAAGGGTAGCTCTCCTGCACTGTGTGTCAACACATACCGGACTACCAATTCTTGACATCCTATGAAAAAAAAAACAGCATATACTCATAATTCACAAACATACCGTATCAGAAACAAATGCTTGTGCATTATTCTTTCTTCTTCATTTTCAGTTGCCTGGGTAGGGGTATACCAAAATCTCTCTCTCTCTCTCTCTCTCTCTCTCTCTCTCACACACACACACACACACACACACACATGCACACACGCACGCACGCACGCACGCATACACACTATATCCCAACGTTCAAAACCTGTGCTCCCTCTCCTCTCCACAAACATACACACACACATAACATATTGGCCATCAGCAGCTGGAATGCATTAAATGATCATTTTGATCAGCATGCAGTTACAGGTAAACTGTTCTCCCATTTGTAAATCTGGTAGAGGCTGCCCATTGCAGTTCATACCTGTATCCGTAGCGTACGTCGTCGTCACCAAATTTTTGGCATTATCGCGACGGCATTATACCTGACAGATCTGCACTTTCTTCAATTCGTACAACTGACACCTCATTTTCTTTTTCATCTTCGATTTCGAGTCCACAGGCTGAGACTGACACACACCGGTCGAAGTCGATGCGGAAATCCCATCCTCAGCTTCGCAGTCAGTTGTTTCGTTGGAATCTAGATCAAAATATCCTTTTCATTGCTATCGCTGCTGGCGAAATATTCGTTTATAAGGCCACCAATTCCCTGGCCTTCATAATCGTAAATATTTTCTGATTTTGATGAATGTAACAGCGTTACAATACAATGATGATTTTTTCGAGTGAAGCGACGACAAAGGCAATAGATTCCATTGAGCTGTGACCCATAAAAGACATCGTCTCTGCTGTTAACAGCTTAGTTACCAGGGCCATTTCAGTATTTGACTGCTGATTGGTTGAAAGGCTTTCGTTTGTGTACGACTTTGAATGCCTCCTAAAGGCCTTCTGATTGGTTTATTTTAGAAAATTGTGCACAGATTCTGAAAATAGACACATTAGCTTTCGCATGATGTGTAACACGTCAGGGGCTCTGCCAGGGATGTGCGCTCGATTACCTGCTGACAATGAGTATTTTTTCGCAATCGGTGCTGCTTAAAATCGATGACACGGAGTGAAAAAAGTTCACTTAATCACATTTCTAGCTTAATTTAGGTAAAATCAGTGAAATATAATATGCTTTAATGGTTTTCGTATGTGTCAGTGCAAAAATCTCATTTTACCCCAAAATGACCCTCACCCACTCTTTGTTGCCCGCAGCGGCGATCAGCCCTGCGCGACTTATCTATCATTTTGTGGGAGGCCGTCATTGAACTGACCCAAAACAAAAATACTGGCTCTAAAGCCACTCTACAATTCTAAAACAGATTTGAGTCATGTGCATGTGCTTTCACGTAGTCTTCACTTGAATCTATTCATATGAAGTGACTGGAGGACAGGACTGGAGAGTAGTGTGTGTGTGTGTGTGTGTGTGTGTGTGTGTGTGTGTGTGTGTGTGCGTGCGTGCTGTGTGTGTGTGTGTGTATGTGTGTGTGTGTGTGCGTACGTGTGTGCGTGCGTGCTGTGTGTGTGCGTGCATGCGTGCGTGCGTGCGCGCGGGCGTGTGTGTGTGTGTGTGTGTGTGAAGCGTGCCTGCTTGCATGTCTGTGCATGTGTGTGTGTGTGTGTGTGTGTGTGTGTGTGTGTGTGTGTGTGTGTGTGTGTGTGTGTGTGTGTGTGTGTGTGTGTGTGTGTGTGTGAACAAATCCAGTCACCTTCGTCTTCTTTCCATCTCCAGTGCCCTTTCAGTGACATTACGCGCTCGCCATTCATCCTGTCTCCACCCAGTACCGCGTCTCCTCTCCCCCCACTCCCCACCCTCCAACCGACCCCCTACTCATAAACAGCCTAACCCTGTGGCGACGTCTGCACCAGCTGTCACAGAAAGTGATCACTGTCAGCTCCTTGTAAGGCAAATCCGCCAGAGAAGACCTTGCACTTGGGTGACTCACATCAGTGCTGTTCACGGACGCTTCATCAGAAAAAAAAAAAAAATGTCGCCACCGGCCATTGACGTCATTTCCTGTCAAAGTCCTCCATCTTTGCTACTCATGTTGCGTCCATCTCATGTTGAACGGATAGGGTAAAAAAAAATGATGTGTCGACCTCGAGCAAGAGAGAAAAGCACTCGTTTGCCTCTGCAACACCCGATCCCAATAATTGTGACAACGCCTGTCGTGGCGTTGTCTGCTAATGACTTTGCTGGCAGTTGCCGCATCTTAAAAACAGCCAAAGCAGGAACACGTCTACTCTTTAAATGATTTGAGTGGGTGAGAGGACGCCAGAGTTATGAAAATGTCAATGAATGAAAAATGCTGGTTTAACTGCCGGGCTTTAAGGTTTTGTGTTGTGCCTGCCAGGAAAATATACCCGTTTAAAAAAAAAAGAAAAATACATAAATACAAGGAATACTTTTAGTGTTCTGCTTTTTGTTTCAGACAGTAGTTCAATTTCAATCATGAATGTTTATGTGTGTTGTGTGTGTGTGTGTGTGTGTGTGTGTGTGTGTCGGTGATGGTTCTTGTTGCTGCTGCTGCTATTGCTACTGCTGCTGCTGTTGTTTTTGTTGCTGCTGTATTTATACCGTTATTGTCTCTTTGACGTTTTTCAAAGTATATTGACTTTAGGCGGAAATCAAAACAAGCGAACGAATGTTAAAGTACTGGGCCTCCTGGCGAATATAACAAGCATTGAAACGATCCTCTGCCTATTAGTCATCTTTCAGGTAGGACAAAAAGCAAAGCCAGCAAATATCTGTAGTAAACATGTAGAGAGGGGAAACACAGTGATTGTGACAGAGGGCTCAGTTGCTGTGAAAATGTTTTAAGGGGATATGGTGGGGAGGAAGCGGGAGGGGCATGAAAAGACGACGTTGAAAGACGAATATTAGATCCTTCACTATCAGCAGTGTGAATTACTGAGTTCCGAATGTTGAAACAACATTATTTGCTTATGCCTGACCAGAATCGACAATAGTTTCCTGTATGAGAACTCTTCTTGTCTTCTTGCTCTTTCTTATCATCCTATTTTATGGGTGGAGATGGGAGGAGTTGGTAGGGGAGGGGGTGGTGGTGGTGGAGGGGGGGAGGGATGTTGCCGTTATTGTTGCGGCAGATGCTGCAGATCTGAATGCTGCTTATAGCCATGCTGATCGATGGCCCCGTTTCAAAATAATTACGGTTCATGATCGATTCTGTGGGAGGGTATTTCAGGTAAAAGTGTAAAAGATTGTGATGGGAGAGAATGGTGAGAGGGAGGCATGGCTGCATATAGGGATTAAAGCATTTCCAGTGCCAGTTGTCCATTATTCCGTGCACATGCATATCTGTATCCCGAACGATGCTGTTCTTATATATGTTTTTAATGTGTATCGGTACACTTGGTTCGAACACCAAACAACGAAACAACACACAAGCAAACAAAGCTACAGTATAGTCTGAAATCTATCGCCTTGGTACGCATGACAGCGCTTTTCTTAGATGTTGTCAGCTGCTCTCTAAACAGGGGTCTTTTTCCAGTCCAATGGACTCGAAGCCTTTTAACGTCCATTTCTACGGAATAATCTGTCGGAATGCCTGGCTTTCCTAGGGAGAGTGGCCAGTTAGGGGGATTCATCTTCCTTTCCTCTACCCAGCTTTCTCGCTGTTTGTCCGGCTGTGTGTTTCTGTCTCTGTTTGTCTGTCTTTTTTTTTTTTTCCAGTTGTTCTAAAAAAAATCCAGAAAAATGGTCTTTAGAAGTAGGGTGAACAATTCAGTTAAAAAGATGTCTTCAATTCAGACCAATATGATGAAGATCAAGAGTATTATGTGACCAATTGTAGACTTAGTAGTGGCTTTCTTGACCACGGACTAGGCTAGAACACAGAAGGATGCGCGCCAACAGAAGTTGTACATACAGTAAGGCACACATCTTATCAAACAACTTTTTTTTTTTTTTTTTTTTTCCATTTTCTTCTTTTTTTTTTTAATTTTGTTTCATTTTTCTTCTGACATTCTCTCTCTCTCTCTCTCTCTCTCTCTCTCTCTCTCTCTCTCTCTCTCTCTCTCTCTCTCTGTGTGTGTGTGTGTGTGTGTGTGTGTGTGTGTGTGTGTGTGTGTGTGTGTAATATGCGCCCTTGTTTGAAGGCGCACGGCACTAATTGTCATAGCCATCTTCGTATTGGTTTCAGTTATGTTTTCCTGTAACCTCTTCGGTCTTTGTAAGCGCTTAGGGCTTATGATTTAAGATTAAGCGCCACGAATAATCATTATTATGATTATCATTATCATTATTATCTTCATGGCTCATTCAGGACATGGGTACTCAGAATCTGGCCGTCCTCAGAAGATCAATATATGACAACAGTCGGTAAAATCTTTATTTACACACGCACGCACCCACCCACCCACCCACCCACCCATTAGATCATTACACGTTCAACATCATGGCCACTTGATGTCAATCCAAACAGATTTTTTCCCGAAAGCTTTCCTGCGTGGGCAGGCGGCCAGGAAACAGGATCCACTAGTGCACAGATTGGGAAAAGGCAGTCATTAGGTTTGGCTCACCCTCCCTTTGGGAAGTGAGGAGTGGGTCATCAACGGACTCTGTTCGGAGGTAACTCCATCTACCTCTGTCATCAGCCTGCCGGGTGGTTGTTATTGTTGTTGTTTGTTATTGTTGTTGTTGTTGTTTTATGTGTGTGCAGATGTTGTTTATAATGTATCTATGATAGTGACAATGATGCTATGATTCTTCCCTTCTCCGTCCTTCTTGTTTGTTGTTTGTTGTTTTGTTTGTTCTCTTCTTCTTGTTCTTCTTCTTCTTCTTCTTCCTTCCTTCAAATCTTCTTCTCCTATCTTCTTCTTCTTCTCTTCTTCCTTTCTCTCTTCCTTTCCTTCGGTCTCCCTATTCTTCTTCTTCTTTTCCTCCTCCTCATCCTCCTCCTCCTCCTTCTTTCTCTTCTTCTTTTCTTCTTTTCTTCTTCTTCTTCTTTTCGTTCTTCTTCTTCTATTTTTCTTCTTTACTCTTTCATTCTTCTTAGTTTTTTCCTTTCTTCTTTCTTTTTCTTCTTCTTATCCTCCTCCTTCTTCCTCCTCTCCCCTTCCTTCTTAGCCGCTGGCCGTCCTTCTTCCTTCCTGTTGTTCTTGCCCCTTTTGTTCTTTTCTTCTTTTTTTTTTACATGCTCTCCTTTTTCCCTCTTTCCGATCCTCCTTCCCCGCTTTACTTTCCCTCATTGGCTTTTTTCTTCCTTCTTCTCTTCTCCTCTTTCTTCCATTTCCTTCCCGTCCCCTTCCTTTTTCCTTCCTTCTTCTTCCTTCTTTTCCTTTCTTTTTTGTTTTTTGAATTTTTTTTTTTTTTTCCTTTTCTTCTCTTTTTTCTTACTTTTTGCTTTCTTCCTTTCTTGTCCTTCTTCTTTCTTCTTTCTTTCTTCCTTTTTCTTCTTTTCTTCTTTCATTTTCCAGTTCCTTCTTCTTTTGTTTCTTCTTCTCTTGTTTTTTTGTTCTTGTATTTTTGTTGTTCTTCTTGTCTTCGGGGTCTTGTTCTATCTTTCTTCTTCTTTTTTTGTTCTTCTTCCCTCCTTCGGCTTTCTTTTCTTTTTCTTCTCTCCTGTTTCTCCTTTCCTCTGGTTGGGTGTCTTCTTGTTTTTCTCTTTTTCTTCTTCTTCTTCTTTGTTGTCTCCCTCCTCCTCCTTCTGCTTCTTTGTTCTTTTTCTCTCTTCTTCTTCCTTCTTTTCTTCTTTTCTTCTCTCTTCGTTGTTGTTCTTCCTTCTTTCTCCTTAATCTTCTTCTTCCCCCCCCCTCCTCCTGTGTTCTTCTCTCTCTTCTTTCTGAGGCTTTTCTCTGGTCAGTCCTCCTTCCCCTTCTTCCACTTCCTTCTTCCCTTTCTCTCCTCTTTCTCCTCCTTCTTATGCGCCCTTCTTCCTTCCTCTATTCTTGTCCTCCTTTCCTCCCAATTGATCTCTCCTCTTTCTTTGTCTTCACTATCTTGTTACTTTTCTTTGCCTTTGTCTTTCTCTTTCTTCCTTCTTCTTCTTTCTTCTTCTTTCCTTCTTTTCCTTCTTCTTCTTTCTTCTTCTCGCCATCCTTCTCTCTCCTCTCTTTCCTCTTCTTTTCTTCTCTCCGCCTTCTCTTCTTCTTTCGTTTTTCTCCTTCTTCCTTTTTTCTCCTTCTCCTCTTCCTTTCCTCCTTCCTCTTTTGTTCTGCTCTCTTCCGCTTCTTCTTTCTTCTTCTTCCTTCTTTTTTCTATCTTCTTTTTCTCTCTTCTTTTCCTCTTTGTTTTTGTTCCTTGGCTTCCTTATATGTCTCCTTTTTGGTTGTGGTGTTGTGTTGTTGTTGTTGATGATGATGGTGGTGGTTGGTGCTGGTGCTGGTGGTTCTTGGTGTTCTTTCTTCTTCTTCTTTTCTTCTTCTTCTTCTCTTCCTCCTCCTCCTCCTCCTCCTTTTCCTCCTAATTGTTACACATCATCATCATCATCATCATCATCATCATCATCATCAGATTAGCATTATAATGTTAACGGTAATGATGATAATTAATGCTGCTGCTGGCTGCTGCTGTTTCTTTCTTTCTTTCTTTCTTTCTTATTTTGTTGTTTATCGTCATTATCATCATTAGTGTAATTCATACCTTATTTATTAAAATAAATATTTATGCATTTATGTTGTTTACTTACTTCATTTTGTTTGCTCGTCTAACACCAGCCCATTATTCCTTTCCTCCGCTCCTTTTCTTCACCCTTCACAACCGTACACCACGTCGTCTTTCCATCTCCTCATGGAATGGTAACACCAGTCCCATATTCCTTTCTCCTCTCCTCCTCCTTCACCCATTACAACCTTACCCACGTCGTCTTCCATCTCCTCATTGGTAACACCAGTCCACTATTCCTTTCTCCTCTCCTTCCCAACACCCATTCACAACCATACCCAGGTCGTCCTGTTTGGGTCCCAGAGCTGGCAGTCCATAGGGAGAAGTTAATTTGTTGTTGTTGTTGTTGTCGTACCCTGGCTGAAAGACTCCAGGGATCATCCGAACAGCCAAAGCACTCGAACACTTTGGTACAAATGCGTCAACTAGGGATGAGAACATGACGTGTGTGACCGTTTTTGATTACCCTGCCACGTGGGTAGCCACACTCCAACTTCGAGGGATTTCGGAGACTGATGGTGTTATGCTAGGAGCTTGTCACGACTGAAGACAATCCTCGCATAACTATGCAGAGCATAACAACATGTCGATGTAGCCTTGGTGTTCTAGCCTATGTCAATTGATCTGACAGAGCCTTAAGCCAAGGCGGAAAGTTAACTTTAGGTCTTTAGGTCTTCATGTTAGGTCTTCATGTGACAACAAGCCAGAAGAGACGCTGCACTATAGCTGAGTCAATTCAGTGGTTGCTCAATGGTTCGGGTCGCTGCACTATAGCTGAGCCATTTCAGTGGTTGCTCAAATGGTTTGGGTCGCTGCACTATAGCTGAGTCAATTCAGTGGTTGCTCAATGGTTCGGGTCGCTGCAATATAACTGAGTCAATTCAGTGGTTGCTTAATGGTTCGGGTCGCTGCACATAGCTGAGTCAATTCAGTGGTTGCTCAGTGGATCCAACATAAAAATTACGCTACCCTGCACAACCTTCTTACTGACGACAATAATAAGAATATCATGACGGAGATGACGTGAGTGAGAATCTCCTGTATTCCTCCTGAGGACGTCATGTGCATCAAACGACCGCACAGCTACTCTTATTTGTATGACTCTGAACTTACTCACGCAAAGGCACTCTGCAGTATTGGAGAGGCGCATTGTTAACGACCAATCTGCCGCCCCTGCCCAATGTGTCGCCCGGCGACAGATTGGTCTTCAACACCAGGACCAATCTGTCGCCCGGGCGACAGATTGGGCCTGGGTGTTGCATATTTTGATGGGATAGGCCTAAGACATCATGACTGAAGAGGAAATATATTGAGAGCGGATAGAAAAAAACACAGCGTCACAGCGAACTACTTTTGAAGTGGGAGTGTCTCTACTTTGTTGTGGCTGGGTAATAAAAGAATCGCGGTCCCTGTAACTCCAGGGTATTTGGGGCCTCTCTCTCTCTCTCTGTCTGTCTGTCTCTCTCTCTCTCTCTCTCTCTCTCTCTCTCTCTCTCTCTCTCTCTCTCTCTCTCTTTCGGTTCCTAGTAATGCCAATGCTGCAACAAAGCCCAGTTAATTGAAATTCCTTGGGACTACGCCTTGCCTTGCTCAGTTAATTTCGATTTGTTAGGTTTATTTTGAGTTTTTTTAGATTAGGCAAAACTTTAGATTAACTCAACACGCAGATAATTTAAATTCGGATACTTAAAAGTCCATAGGTGGTTCAAAGGCTCTTTCAATTAACCGGGTTTTACTGTACATGGTCAGTTCAGTGGTGTTCATGATCTCTTTGATACAGAATTTATACAACGTATTTTTGCGTATATCATATAAAGAGGAGACGTACATATTAAAAGATACACACACACACACACACACACACACACACACACACACACACACACACACATTGACCATATATATATATATATATATATATATATATATATATATATATATATATATATAGAGAGAGAGAGAGAGAGAGAGAGAGAGAGAGAGAGAGAGATAGGTAGATAGATACTGCATCAAAGTGACCACAGGTCATCTACATCATGAAAGGTAGGGAAAAAATGCTCATCACAATAATATGCAATAAAATAGAGAAAACATGGGATTTAAATCACAATGAAAGCTGGTCATTCTTGCTGATTATCAGTCATCTGCGTTGTAAAGAGCAGAGAAACGCCCATACTACACAACGATATTCTGTCTGTCAAACATTTTTTTTTTTAATATGGAATTGGCATCAAACTGGACACTGGTCATTGTCACTGACCACTGTTCATCTGAATTGCAACAAGCACAGAAATATTCAAATAATAAACAGTAATCAACTGTTTCATTTCATTGTTGCTAACCACTAGTCATACTACGTTTTAAGAAGCATATACACCCTATTACACATCAATACAGAATGAGAATAGTGAAAATATGAAATTGACATAAAACTGACCACTAGTCTTTCTTGCAGACCACTGGTCTTCTACAAAAAAAAAAAAGAAAGCATTAAACATATCAATATGGAGTGAACTCAGGAAAAATATTAAATTTACATGAAACTGACCACTGGTCAGTCTTGTTGACCACCGGACATCTATATTGTAAACTGTACAGAAGCGTTTATAAACACCAATATGCAGTGAAATAGTGAAAACGTGAAATTTTCATGAAGCTGACCACTGGTTTTGGCACTGACCAGTAGTTATCTAGGTTGTGAATATTATAAAATTACCATTAGAGCATACGCAGCCTAAGTAGTGAACATTTGGATTTTACAATAAACTGAACTACTTCGTGGTCACCCCATTCGATAGGGAGAGTATTGGACAGGTAACGTTTATGGCCAATGTTTAATACCATGTCCATATAAACTTACCAAAATAACATAAGCAACATTTTTTTGTGTGTTTGCCTACTTTCCAGCGTAAATTATATTATTTGGATTTGATAACTAGTTGATTTAACTACTTGACACTTGCATGTTTGATTTTTCTGATTGATTATGCACTCTGAAGATTTCTCAATGTGACCATTCAATAGAAAAACAGCAATAAACTCCTGTCTCATTCCATCACTTTTTATTAGATTTTATTATCATTTGGCTCTTAGTTTGATGTTAAGGAAAGACAAGAAACTGAATAACGAAAATGAAAATAAATGAAAATAAAATAATAAATAAATAAATAAATAATGGCACTTCCCACACTTTCTCTCACAACTGGAGAAAGTGTGGGGGCGCCCTCATACTTTCTCTCACATGGGAGAAAGTGCGAAAGGGGGGAAGGACCACACTTTCTCTCAATCCCCCGCTTTTTCTTAAGTGAGAGAAAGTGAGCCCCCA
>JADBJO010003300.1:50000-52500 GCA_016801955.1 Conus betulinus
GCTGGGGTTAGGGTGTAGGTTCACTTTAGCGTTAAATAAATGAGCTGATAATAGGATTTCGTACGATCTTTTTTAATTGGGTCTAATTAATGATTCCTGTGTTGCTGTTCGTGCTCTACTGTATCCCCTCCTTACTTCCTAATGGCTTCGACTATTCTCTGTCCGTCCCTGCTAGCTTTAAGGCGTAACATCCCTGTTTCCTCTCTCTATCCCCCCCCCCCCCCCCCCCCCCCTCCCTTCAGTGACTGACATTCCTATTCCCTACCTCACCCTTCTTCACTTCCTTGACTAGTCTCTTAATTACCGTATCCCTCCCTCCTGGCTTCTAGCTCCTGTCATAATATATCCGTTGTCTCAGCCCTTTACGCTCCATTTCTCAAGATTACTCTCTCCGTTTTCCGCACATTTCCATGCCTACTGCACCCCCCCCCCCCACACACACACACACACACACCCCCTCCCCCCCCCCCCCCCCCCCCCCCACCAGTGTCACGTTGCATAAAAAAACTCATAACAATGTTTTCTAATAACAACGAATCGACAGCCATGTTTGTCATGCGTCATGCATTCAGCCACATCGATTCGGAAATTTGCTGTATACGTTTCTCTTTTTTTTTGTCTCTTTTGTTTCGTTTTTCCTTTTCGTGCGTTTGCATTCTCTTATTATTGAAGCTTCAAAGTTCTTGAAATACAAATCTGTTGCCAAGCAGATAACGCGGCCGGTCGTTCGGTGAATTTCTAAGATCCACTGTTAGGAATCTCTGTTCAGTTGGCAAAGCAGTGTACTCTACAAAAGCCAAAATGTCGGTCGGTGGAGTCAATGTCAAGGAAATGAACGGCGGGAGATGGCATGGGAGTTCGGGGCAGAGGTAGGGAAGGGGTCTCGGCGCAGAAAGAGGACAAGAATGGCAATGTGTGGTGGGTTAAAATGAAAGAGGAAGACATGGTGCTTACTGCTGTACTACGACATACCTCTTCCTGCTCTTTTCTTCCTCCTCACTGCCTTCCATCCACCTTCTCTCTCTCTCTCTCTCTCTCTCTCTCTCTCTCTCTCTCTCTCTCTCTCTAGCTTTTTCGTCCTCTATCTATATCTACCTATCTATTTATCTATATCTATTTATCTATCTATCTATCTATCTATCTATCTATCTATCTATCTATCTATCTATCTATCTATCTACCTATCTACCTATCTATCTACCTACCTATCTACCTACCTATCTACCTATCTATCTATCTATCTATCTATCTCCCATTCACAAATCTCATGTTTATTCTCTTCCCAGTCCCCAATTTCCTAGCCTAACCATTTTCAAATTGTCCCTTCCTTTCCTTACCCACACAACAATTCTCCCCCCCCCCCCCCCCCCCACCCCACCCCCACCTCCTTCTTTCTCTCTCGCCGAACCTCACCTCACCTCTACGCTCTTCCGCCTCTCCTTCTGTGATGTTACATGTGATGGAGACGTTTTACATTGCGGTGGGAGTCCGTGCTTCCTGGAAATGTGATGTCGGCAGAGTAATAATCAATGCTTGCCTTCTGCTAACGCTGCCTCGCCACCCTCCTTCATCCCTATGTCGTCCATTTGGGAGAAGATTGGTAGAAGATCTATGGGCATGTGTTATCAAAAGAAAAAAAGAAAATAAGCATTTATTGCAGATGACGGTGGAAGTAGGCAGCCGGGAGAGAAGGGAGAAAAAGAAAGAGGAGGAGGAGGAGGAGGAGGAGGAGAAGAAGAAGAAGAAGACAAAGAAGAGAAAGAAGAAAGAAGAAGAAGAAGAAGAAGGAAGAAGGAGGAGGAGGAGCAGGAGGAGGAGGAAAGAGAAGGAGGAGAAGGAGGAGGAGGAGGAGAAGAAGAAGAAGAAAGAAGGGACAGGAAAGAATGAGATGATGGTGGTTGTGGTGGTTGTAATGGTGGTGGTGATGGTGGTGGTGATGGTGGCGGTGCTTGTGGGTCATGGTGCTGCTGCTATTGTTGCTTTTGATGATGTTGATGATGAAAATGATGTTGATGACAATGATGATGATGATGATGATGATGATGATGATGATGATGATGATGATCATCATCATCATCATCATCATCATCATCATCAACAACATCATCATCGTCAACAACAACATCAACAACAACAACAACAACAATGAATCATCATCGGCATCAGCATCAATCATCACATACAACGTCACACTGCAGAGAATTAACTAAAAAAAAAAAAAATGGTGAAGGATATTGCCGAGGATGGAATGTCTGTTTTCGCACTCACTCCCATCTCCTACTGTTCTTCTCCTCCCTACCCCCCCACCCCTCGCCCCCCCCCCCCCCCCC
Organism: Conus betulinus; assembly: GCA_016801955.1. NCBI lineage: Eukaryota > Metazoa > Mollusca > Gastropoda > Neogastropoda > Conidae > Conus > Conus betulinus. The sequence goes on from JADBJO010003300.1 coordinate 52,331, forward strand.
CCCCTCACTACGCCCCGGGCGTCCCCCCCCCCCCCCCTCCTCTTCCAACGTCGGTCCTTCCTTCCCTTTACTCATCCTGCTGGTTCCTCTCCCTTTTCCCATCCGTTTCCCAGTCTGGAGATGTTCCGGACAACATCTTACATTACCCTTTGGTGAAGCGTCGCCTCCGT
>JADBJO010003300.1:57500-62500 GCA_016801955.1 Conus betulinus
GAATGCTATCCAGAAAAAGGCTGGTGTGCAATACCATAGTTTGTTTATTGAGTTTTCAAAAACATAACCAAAAGGTGCCACCTAAGAAGCAAAAGAAAATCGTGTGAAAGAGCAAAAACAGCTACATTTTCTTGTGAAAAGTAGAAAATATAAAAAGATAACCTCTTAAGATACAAGTGCTGATGGCCAGTTCTTGGAATGATTCCGCAAGGGACTAAATTACAATGAACTAATAATTCTAAGGATAAGTACCAGCACCGTTCCAGCAACTGACAGAGCAACTAGGTGTTGCAATGACTGCAAGAAATATTCAATAATAAACAAAGCTTGCTCTTATGTCTTAGATTGAAGAAATATATATATATATATATATATATATATATATATATATATATATATATATATATATATATATATATATATATATATATATAGTGTCTCCCTGATGAGTCTGATCCAGCGGATGAAAGGCCTTGGAGCACGATACATATAGATCTGCCTTCAAGAGAGATTGCGATAGTTTCCTCATGCAGCTAGTGAAGGGTTTTCATATTTATGATATACATATTCCCATTTACTTCATCTTCAATTTTTTTTTTTTTTTTTTTTTTTTTTTTTTTTTTTTTTTTTGGGGGGGGGGGGGGGGGGGTTGTTTTTTCCTCTCAATTTCAAATTTTTGCTGAGTCATTACAATATTGATGGAAGAATGTTAACCTGCGCTTGTTTTCCCCCACTACTTAATTGTTCAGCATTGTATATATATATATATATATATATAGCTTACTGAAGACTCATTTGAGAAGCATTTATTATTTCCCACTGACCCTCTCAAGCACATACTGTTAGTTAGGCAAAATTAACTGCCACTGCAGATATGAATGCTTATCTCCCCTTATTACTTCACTCTAAGACATACGTGCAAGTTTTGTTTTATACTTGAATATTTCTTGCAGTCTCTGAAACACCAAGCTGCTCTGTAAGTTGCTGGAATGATGCTCAGTTACTTATCCTTGGAATTTATTAGTCAATTATAATTTAGTCCCTTGTGGATTCATTCCAAGAACTGGCCCTCAGCACTTGCGTCTTAAGAGGTTGTCTTTTTATATGTTCTACTTTTCACTAGAAAATGTGTAGCTTGTTTTGTTCTTTCTTGATTTTCTTTTGCTTCTTAGGTGGCACCTTTAGTTGTTTGTTGGGTTTTTTTTTTGGAAAACTCAACAACGTACTATGGTATTGCACACCAGCCTTATTCTGGGGTAGCATTCTTCTTTTACCGAAAAGGCAGAAGAGTTAAGTTACCACTTTCCGCGGTCAATGAGGAGAAACAATCAGGTTTCGAAATACCGGTATCTGACCAGGAGTTATATGTTAGTGAGTTTTCCTCCCATTGGAGAGTGTCTTCTCCTTGGAGACTATAAGCTTGCTGAAGACTCATTTGAGAAGCATTTATTATTTCCCACTGACCCTCTCAAGCACATATTGTTGGTTAGGCAAAATTAACTGCCACTGCAGATGTGAATGCTTATCTCCCCTTATTTCTTCACTCTAAGACATAAGAGCAAGTTTTGCTTTATAATTGAATATATATATTTTTTTTTTTTTCTCCTGAAAACACACACATATATATATATATATATATATATATATATATATATATATATATATATATTATGTGTGAGTGTTCAGGAATGCTAGCGTCTGTGCTAAAGTCATAGAAACATTAGGGTATCCTTGCAGAAATGTAAAAATACAGGCATGTAGATACAAGAACATCTTTGTCAATAGTAGGACATACAGGTGTGAGAATATCCTTGCAGATCGCAAGACATGCAGCAATATGGGGTATTCCTGTAGACGGGATGATTTTAAAAAAATGGCATGTAGAGAGAAAACCTCGGCGGATAGGACGGCATACAGGTACAAGGAAATTCTTGCAGATAGGAAGACACCTAGACACAAACATTCTCCAGCAGCTAAGACTGTTTGCAGAGATAGAGATATTAGAAAACCCACCAGATAGGAAGACATAGAGATTTCAGCATGTCGTTATAGATAGGGACACAGGCGGATATAGGCATATCCATGTAGACAAGAAAACATACAGACATAAACATATCCCTGTAGTTCGGGAAACACAGATATAAGCCAACCCTAGCATACAGGTTCAAGTATATCTGGCATAAGACAAAACATATGTCTATAAGGATATATTGAGTAGGACAAAAGACATACAGATGTAAAGCATATCCTTGCAGGTAGGAAGACATACAGAGAGAAAAGTATCCCTATAGGAAAGCGGACATACAAACATAGTTATCCCTGCAAGTAGGACGACGTACACACATGAGGATATCAAGACAGCTGGAAAAACATACGAATATAAAAAACATCCCTGTATCTAGAAAGACATACTCACATAAGGTTATCCCTACGTGCAGTAAGATATACAGATGTAAGGATATACCTGAGCTGCAGTCAGGTATACATACACATTTTAAGATATCCCTGCAGATAGGAAAACGTACCAATGTAAGGATAGCACAGCAACTAAGAAGACGCATGAGGATGTATATATAGGGAAATCCCTCCAAATAGGAAGATATGCATATTGGATTATGCCAGTGGACGAGATGGCAGAGAGACGCAAAGATATAATGTATCCCTGCACATAGAAACATTAGCCCACCTCTTCAGATGAGAAGACATGAAAATGTAATGACATCCCTGCAAAGAAGAAGATGCGCAAACGTAAGGACATTCATGCAGGCAGGAATACATACAATTAAAAAGATATCTCTCTACATAGGAAAACAGATACAGGACATCCATACAGAGAGGAAGACATGCACACAGAAGGTCATTACTGCAGACATGAATGCATGCAGGCAGAAGGATTTACACACAGACGGGAAGGCATACAGAAAGAAAGAAGATACCCTTAGAAATACAGCAGGCATACAGGTAGAAATTTCCCATACAGACAGGAAGACATGCAGACAAAAAAGGATGTACACACAGACAGGAAATCATGCAGACAAAAGAATATCCATACAGACAGGAAGACATGCATACAGAAGGATTTCAACATAACAAAAGGAAGACATCAACACATAACAATAGGAACATCAAATAGGATATCATCTATACAGGTAGAAAGTTATGCAGATACAAAGGTGTGCATACAGATAGGAAGTTATACAGATAGAGGGATATCTATACCGACAAGGAGACATACAAACAGACGGATATCTATACAGATAAGAATACATGCAGACAGAAGTATCTAAACGCAGATAGGAAGACATACTGATAAAAAGGATAAGTACAGAGATAACATGATAGGCTGATAGAATAGGAATACATGCAGACAGAAGATATCTATAGAGCCGGGAAGATACACAGAAAAAAAAGGATATCCATTCAGACGGGAAACGATCCAGACAGAAAGACAGGAAGACAGATAGACAGAGAGAGATATCCACACAGTTGGAACACACGCGGACAGGTAGGCATACAGAGCGAAAAAAACGTTGAATGGAAAGGCTTGCAACATAAGGACATCCCAGCAATGTTGATTTGTTCCTTTTGTTCATGCATTTGAGTCTGTTTTCAATTTGTTTTGCCAGTTCTCCTTCCTGCTATCACTACGCTTTTAACGCTTCGTTTAGGCCCATTAGCCTGGTGTGTGCCATGTTTATGGTAAAACGGGAGATTCGGATAGCTCAGGAGAAAGACAGTTAATGCCCATGTCTGCTCAAAATGTTCTTGCGTTTTTGAAACTGATAAGGATGACATCGATTAGTGACACTCTCAGTGTTTTTTTCTTCTGTTGAGAGAGAGTGAGAGACATATAGACAGAGAGAGAGAGAGAGAGAGAGAGAGAGAGAGAGAGAGAGAGAGAGAGAGACAGAGAGAGAGAGAGAGAGAACAGACAGAGAGAGAGAGAGACAGAGAGAGACAGAGACAGAGACAGAGACAGAGGCAGACAGACAGAACAATAGACAGAGAGAAAATGTTGTCTGTGTTGATCTTCCCATCACACAAGAGTATTCCATTGTTATGTTTCGGCCTTTCTTTCCGTGTTTCTTTCGCTCCTTCTGACTGTTTCTTTGTTATTTCTTTTTTTGCCTTTATTTCGTCCCTTTCCTTTGTTCTTTGGTTCTGTCTTTCTCTTTGTGTTCTTTCTTTCTCACTTCTTTCACACTTTCCATTTTTATCATCTATTTTCGTGCTTTTTTTCGGTATATTTCTGTCATTTTTTTCCGTCTGTCACACAACTATCATTCTGGATGGGTGGCTGCATGCGGGAATGAGACAGGCAGGTGAGCAGGGGAGAGAGAATACACACAGAAATCTCAACGAGTGTCTTCCACCGCGTAAACAGCAAGACACAACACATATTATGATCTTACACCAGTGAAGCTTTTCAGTTATACATACTATTACACAACATTAAGAGAATGTCTTCAGAGGGTCACCAGACAGTGGGCTCAGGGACCTAAGTACCCCAGAAAGTATTAAAGTATCTTTTAACCCGGGAGGGGAGAGAGGCAGGGGTGATGACACTCATACATGCTTCCGAAGAAGATAGGCATCAACTACTGGGAAAACCACGCCCAACGCGTAGGGGAGCTCTCTACTGCACTCCTCAAATTAGAATACGCTTGCAGCATTAACACATTCCTTCACCCAAAGAAAGTAATTTCACCTTAGCGAGACCAAGAAAAAAAAAAGAGAGGTCACTTAGATCACAAAAACTTATCAAGAACACTACGGACTCTGCAAGAGGAACGAAGACAGTTAGGCGTGAGAGTTTTTCCAGTATTCCGTAGCTCCCGTCTTCAAAGGAGCCACATAGGGATGAACTAAACCAGGGAGAAGGTCCTAGGTCAGGAATCCTTCAACGTTACACGACTTAAGCTCATGTCCAGTTCCCAGTTGGTCAAAAACGTAGTTTCACATCAGAAAAAAAATCGAGAGCCTCTAGTTCGAAAGTTATG
>JADBJO010003300.1:80000-82500 GCA_016801955.1 Conus betulinus
TCCTGGAGTCGCGGGTTCGAATCTTTGCCAGGCTGTTTCATCACGGCGGGGGGGGGGGGGGGGGGGGGGTGGGGGGGGGGCTGGGGGGGGGGGGGGGGGGGGGATTTTCATGACAAGAGTACAGATTGGTTTTGACTCCCATTCCCCGAAAAGTCCTCCGAATTTGACTACAAACCAATGTCTCACGTGTGAGCATACGCATGAAATCTTGACCACACGTAATAATCCCGCCACCAGCTTTCGGAAGGGAAGGACAGTTTGGAAGATGCATATGCACTTAGCATGCACCGTCCTTAAAATTTTGAGAAAAAAAGAAAAAGCAACAAACGCTGACAGAATGGAATTGAACAGACTGATAAGGGAAACGACTAAATGCTGCACCAAACAGGGCAGCTCTGCAATCGGCTCTGCCCAGGTAGGCAGCACGTTGTCTCAACGAGTACATGGGGTGTCTGCTCGAGGGCAGACGGTATGTAACTACTCTTCACTACTGTGATAATATAGTAGCGGGTGTCGTGAGGGAAACACCCGCTCAGGGACCTCCAGTCCTCTCTCCTTACACATGTGAAGCACAAAAGTTGACGTGACGTGACCACTCCAGCTATGTTCACTATTGTTGTCGATGCCAGACTTCTTAACTTTGCCCCTGGAACGTACCATTTTCCACGGTACCTTCAGCACGGTCTAGGACAGGAAGCCGTGGTAAGATCAGGATGTTCCCCAGCCGGCAAGCTTTAAGGTGTTTGTACAGCGCTGCCATGAATGCTTCTTGTTGTTTGCCGGTGAGTAGGCAGGTTGGCGTTTTGTTTGACGAATCATTTGTTTCATGCTCCTTGACATGCTACAGGCGACTTTGGTTACCAGACATTTAACATGCGTATCTGATGCTTTTGAGAGAGAGAGAGAGAGAGAGGGAGAGAGAGAGAGAGAGAGAGAGAGAGAGAGAGAGAGAGAGAGAGAGAGGGAGGGAGGTAAGTGTGTGTGTGTTTCTGTCTCTCTGTCTCTCTGTCTGTCCGCTAAGTTTCGAGACCACACTACGCATGATTTGAAGCTGATGGATAAATGAATTAACAACAAAGATGACACATTGAAGAAGAGGGTCTCGTGGCTACGACTCAGCGGATGTCTGGCCTACGCATTAGCCCAACGTGCTGGTCAGACCTTGAGTATCTACCTACCATTTCTCTCTCTCTCTCTCTCTCTCTCTCTCTCTCTCTCTCTCTCTCTCTCTCTCTCTCTGTCTCTGTGTGTGTGTGTGTGTGTGTGTGTGTGTGTGTGTGTGTGTGTGTGTGTGTGTGATTTGTGGGTTTGTGTGAGCACACGTATCTGCATGTCTACACATCTGTTGAACTGAGACATACGGGAAAAGGAGAGAGTAAATTTAAACAATGGAGGGAGGGAAACTGAATATACACACCCATCCTTTCTCCTCTCCAGATACACCTAGGTTTCGAACTCGCAAACCTCCCATTGATTTTGCATTATGTGGACCACTCGGCTGCCGGGCGGGACCCCTGCTTGCGTGCCGTGCCATTAATGTCAGCGAGCTGAATGTGAAACGAGCCAGCTCGGAGGACAGGGGAGGTGACTCGTGGTTCCTGGGCGTCAGCAGCAGCAGCAGCAGCAGCAGCAGCAGCAGCAGCTGTTGCATATTGCCTAACCTGATTTTCCAAAGCTGCATGACAGCTGTTGCTCTGGTCAGCACACAATAACACCACGGGGGAATAGCCTCGCTCTCTGGGACGAGTATTTGATCAAGACTGGAAACAGATTTTGGAGGGGGAAGGGGGGGGGGGTGGGGGTCTCACGTATGCAAATGGGGGTGACAGTGTGAGCATGATTTTTTTTTATTGTTATTATTATGAAACAGAGAGAATAATTGAAAAGAGGTACGTTAAATAATTGTTGTTTGAACATGAGCTGACAGATAAACAGTGGAGGGGCAAGGGAGGGAAAATTCGGTCTGTTTTTCCTCTTCACTGCGGACGGTTTGCTATAATGCGAGTACCTGCGGATATCTAGTGCAATGTGCGTGTGTGCATAAAAGACCGTCAGCTGGTTATGTACCACCTATGTTTTTCGTTTGCTGTCCAAAGCTCTTGCACAGTCTCTCATATATATATATATATATGTGTGTGTGTGTGTGTGTAGTGGGGGAAAACAAGTTTAGGCTAACAATTCTTCCGTCATTACATTAATGATTTGGCAAAGATTTCAAGAGAAAAAAAAAAATGTGGGATAGGGTAGGAGAGAAGAACAGGGGGGAGAAGATAGAAATAAAAACATGAAACCAGGGAAATATGTTATAAATGTTACATCCTTCATAAACACACACACACACACACACACATATATATATATATATATATATCCTGACGACTGCACCGGAAAGAAACAGCGCTGTAGGTTTTAATGCTTACATTTTAATCAATAAGATTTTAATGCTTACATTTAATAAAAAAAAAAAATATATATATATATATATATATCTGTTGAAAAT
>JADBJO010003300.1:87500-92500 GCA_016801955.1 Conus betulinus
CAGAGGGACATCCGGAGTCATGAACCGCACTTTGCCTTCAACATGTGGCTACTAAAAACAAAAGGAAAAGATGCTCCCAGGATTCACCGAAAGGGGGGGAGAATGATGATGATCCATCGGTGCTCAACCAATCACGACTGCAAATCCCAAACGGACTATGAACATGGACCAAATGGAATATCCATGTGTCTGTGGAAAGCGTTTCGCTACCACCCGTGGCATGAAGATCCACAGAACAAAGATGGGATGTGTGAAGACTCATCTGAATGAGCAGCAGCGCACTGCATCAGCAGATAGACGTCGGAAGACCAAGGCCAGGATTTAAACCACAGTGCCAAGGACATCCACGCTGTTGGTTCGGATGAGGAATTTGCACAGGCCCTCGATGCCAGGCGCCTGAAACTCAACCTGCCACGAGCAAACGAGACTGAAGATTTGGGAGAAACTGGATGCAAAAATCGTCCAAAGACTCGATGCACTGATAGGGAAAAGCACCCTGGAACACAAACTAGCCACATATGGGGACATTGTGTATGCCACATGTAGAGACGCCTATGGAGCAAAACTACCTAAAGAGAAAACACCTCCAAAGAAATCCAGACGCCAAGAAGAGATGGACAAGATCAGGGTCCAAAAAGAAAAACCTCAAGAAGCAAATGAAGAGACTGCACTGCAGCTGAAAAACAAGGCTTGGAAAAACTCTGGGAAGACCTGAAAGCAAAACACAGCGCCCTCAGCAAAGCGGAATCTGCGAGGAAGAGGAAGAGCAAAAAGAAGAAGACACAAGAGCGCTTCTTCAGAGACCCCCTTCCAGTTTGCCAGAACTCTGTTGAGAGCCAAAATCTGGGGACCCTAAGTGTGGACAAAGGAGTTCTTGAGCAGCATCTGAGAAAACATACTCTGACTCACAGAGCAAAGCACCACTCGACATTCAAGGTCTGGTGTGGCCAACCAACCCTGAGGAACAGTTCAATGACAAGCCTCCAACGTTGGCGGAAATCAAGAAGGTGGTCGACAAAGCCAGAGCCAAATCATCACCAGGCCAAACGGAATACCTTACCAGCTGTACAAGAAATGTCCCAAGGTGCTGGAGTGGCTCCACAGGCTGCTGCGATCAGCTTGGAGAAACCAGAAGATCAGCGGCCAGTGGATGACGGCAGATGGTGTGTACATCCCAAAGAGCAAAACTCAAGTGACATCAGCCAGTTCAGGCCAATATCACTACTGAACGTCGAAGGGAAAATCTTCTTCTCTGTCATGGCAGCAAGGCTGACCAGTACCTCATGGAAAACAAGTACTTGGATGTGTCAGTCCAGAAAGGTGGCATCCCAGGCGTGGCTGGCTGTGTAGAACACACGCCACCACAATGATCTGGGACGCAATCCAAAGAGCAAAAACAGAAAAGAGAGACCTGGACGTAGTGTGGCTTGATCTGGCAAACGCATATGGATCTGTACCCCATGAGATGATACAGTTGGCTCTTGAGATGTACCATGTGCCAAAGAACATCCGCGACATGCTCAAGAAGTACTTCAATGGCTTCTCAATGCGGTTCTCTACCAAGGAGTACACAACAGATTGGATCAACTTGGAAGTGGGCATTGCAATGGGCTGTGCAATTTCCCCAATACTGTTCGTGTTGGCAATGGAAGTCATCTTGAAAGCAGCAACAAGCAACGCAAGACAAACAGACCTTGGCGATGGATACAAGATGCCCCCTCTCTCAAGGCCTTCATGGATGACACTACAGTGATTTCATCCAGAGAAGACGAGACACGTCATGTGCTGGAGAGGCTGGATGACATAGTTGCCTCATCCAGGTGAAGTTCAAGCCAAAGAAATCACGGAGTCTCTCACTGAGGAAAGAAAAGTGGCCGAATCTGTGGTCTTCAGTGTTGCCAACCAGGCCATTCCAACAGTTACAGAAGAAGCCAGTCAAGAGCCTTGGAAGATGGTATGATGATACGCTGAAAGACACACAAAGAGCAAAAGAAACCAAACAGATGTCGGAAGAAGGCTTTGGAGACCATTGACCAGTGTGGGCTCCCTGGCAAATACAAGGTCTGGTGTCTGCAGTTCATGCTGATACCAAAGCTCCTATGGCCTCTGATGATATACGACACATCTGCACCAGCATAGTGGAGGCAATGGAATCCAAAATCAACAAGTTCACAAGGAAATGGCTTGGTGTCCCACCCTGTCTGACTGACATAGCGCTGTACTGTCGCCAAGCAAAGCTGAAACTACCACTGAAATCCATCCTGGAGGAATACAAAGCAGGGAAGATCAGACTTCAAAGCATGCTGGAGGACTCAGGAGACAAGGTGGTAGAAGCAATTAAGCCCCAGCTGAAGACAGGCAGAAAATGGAAAGTTCAAGAGGCGATTGATTCTGCAAAAGAAAGTCTCAAGATCAGAGAGAAATAACAGGACACACACAGACCAACAGACAAGGACTGGGGATGACCAAAACTGAATGGTGGTCAAAGGCCAAAGGAAAAGCCAAAAGAGACATGATGATTCAGGAGATGAGAAAAGAAGAAGACCAAAAAGACTCCAAAAAGCAGTCCCAGCAGAGCCAGCAAGGGCAATGGACAACGTGGGAGAATGCACTCCAAAGAAGTCTCACTTGGAATGACTTTGGCACATGGCCCCTCTCAGATCAGCTTCATTCTCAGATCTGCATATGACCTTCTGCCCTCAAATGCAAACCTGGTGAAGTGGGGAAAAAAACAGACGATCCTTCATGCCCCCCTCTGCCATGAAAAAAACAGTGGAGCATGTCCTAAGCTCATGTAAAGTAGCCCTGGCTCAAGGAGGTACACATGGAGGCACAACCAAGTGCTCAAAGAGATTGTACAAGTATCTGGGCTAGTACCAACACCACAAAAGGGAAAATCAGGACTCCAAAAGCACCCGCAACATTCTTCACGGCAGGAGGCAGCGAATCATGGCCAAGAACAACAGTGCCACTCAGAACATGCAGGCAGAGTCTGCTGGACGGGGCAGATGACTGGGAGTGCACTGCAGACCTCCCAGAATGGAAGAGTTACCCAGAGATCATCAGCAAGAGTGGCATGAGACCAGACATAGTAGTCCACTCTCAGTCAGATATAACCACTCTCAGCAGCTGATCATGATCGAGCTCACGGTGCCATATGAGAACAGAATGGAGCAGCTCAAATCTACAAGACTGAAAAGTATGCTGATCTGGCAAACAGCCTGAGGAGAAAGGCTATCAGGTCAAAGTCCTCACTGCAGAAATTGGAGCTAGGGGGTTTGTAGGAACGTCTGCATACAGCCTCATGAAAACAGCTCTCAGTTGCAGGGAGGGAAAAAAACAGAGCCCTGAAAGCAATGGCAGAAGCAGCAGAGAGGTGTTCAAGCTGGATCTGGTCAAGGAGGAACAAAAGTGAACTTCATAAGGCTTAACTTTCCTACAAATATCAGTGTCCCAGTGGCTCAGTGGTTAGTGCTCGAGTCATTAAGTGGAAAATGAGCATGTCCAGAGGGGCACGGGTTCGAATCCCAGCCATGGCTCGTCCCAAGATGGAAAAAAAGGGGGGGCAGCAGAGGGACATCCGGAGTCATGAACCGGGTGTGGCCCAACCCCCCTAGAGTGTCAGGAGAGATTGTTCGTTCTTTGTTTTCATTGTCCTGAATGTGCTTTGTCTTTGCCTGAGGAAGACCAAAGAGGTCAAAATGCATCGTGTTTTGTCCTATAATCCGTTTGTGTAGTTTGTCTAGGGGAATCTGTACTTTCGTTTTTTTTTTTCAAATGTAGCCTAATCACGTCAGTGTTTACAATCCAGTGCAGTACAACACAGTACAATGCAATATGACACATGATAGAATGGCGATTCTTTTTTGGTGGATGGTCAGTACAGGTGTGTGTGTGTGTGTGTGTGTGTGTGTGTGTGTGTGCGTGTGTGTGTGTGTGTGTGTGTGATATTTCAAAACATGTCTGACCCTTCTCCGTAAGTTCTACTGACTGATGACATACAGGCTTGGTCGTACCGACAGACTGTGTGGGCGTATTCCATCACCTTCCCCCCCCACCCAACCGCATCCACCCCATCTCTCTCTCTCTCTCTCTCTCTCTCTCTCTCTCTCTCGCGGAGTCCGTCACTAAGTCCAACGACTATTGCTGTCACTCGAGACAATGACACGTTCTCACGGCATAGCCGTGGGCGTCGAGGGTTTAAGCCGAGGACAAGGTCTTCTAAAACAGGGTGTGTAAGACCATTGACTACACATTGACACTTTTATTTTCAGGTCGTGGGCCTTTGTGCAGGATGGTGACGGTAATGGGTTCTTTAAGACCGAAGGGGAGCGGAGGTGTCGATCCGAAGGGCAGCTTCAGTTTAGCTTTGAGAACACTGAGGGACTAAGCTGTGATTACTTTCTTTATGTTTTGTAGCCCGATAACAACAAAACTGGCAATCAGACATGGAGAATAAAGAAAAATATTGTTGGTTCTATTCTTTCAAAAAACATATTTCAACCTGAAAAGTTTCTATAAGTTGTTGAATAAATGGCACCGAACTAATTTAGCTAGATTCCGACTAAGAACCCTTGGTTTTGATGATAACAAAAAATGGTTTCAGCTTGGTACATCTACAAATTCACCACCTTGCCCTCTGTGTAATTCCATTGTTTATGATGAGATTCACTTCATTTTCAACTGTAAAGCCTATGACAACCTGAGAAAAAAAGTGTCCATTGTTTGAAAAAGACATTGTGGTAAGAAAAGATGTGTTTTTTCTCTGCTTTTATCATAAGATGACATTAATCTGAATTTGTTGGCCAAATTCATTTGGAAGCCTGGAATCTTAGATACAAAACAATTATTTCTGCTAGGAGTGCTATGGTAAGGTAGTAATGAGAGAGAAAGAGAGAAGAGAGAGAGGAGAGAGAGTGACACAGAGAGAACATCGTACACATGTATTTATGAAGAAAGTCACTGATACAAATATAAGAACCTTAGTATGTTGAACTTTG
>JADBJO010003300.1:110000-115557 GCA_016801955.1 Conus betulinus
CTTCCTCTTCACCCCACACCCTGTTCCCTCCCTCCCTTCCTCACCCCCTCCCTTTCACTCCCCAATGCTACCTCGAATCATTTTTTTTTGTTGTTTGTCATCATTATCAACGGCTCTTCTAACCCCTACGCAAAACCTCTTCCCTTCCCTCCTACCTTCCTTCCTCTTCCTCTGCGCTCCCCCCCCCCCTCCCCACCCAATTCCCTCTTTTCCTCCCTACACCGCAAACACCCCCCCCCCCCCCTCTCTTCCACTCCCTCCTGGCCGCCCTGTAGACTGTAGCCCTCCCCCCCCCCCCCTCCCCCCCATACTGAATAATGTAATGCTGTCCAGCAGCTGTCAATTAGGGCAGCGAAGTGAGGTGCGTTCCCCCCCCCCCCCCCACCCCCCACCCCACGCCGGCTCTCCAACGGATGGAAAACTGTCTCCTCATAACTTTAGAGACTCAGCTGACCCGGATGTTATTTAGTGTCAGTTTGCCTGACAGCTGCGTCAGTGCCGCCCAGTTTATGGTGCTGTGCTGCCTGCAGGCGGTACAGTGTCAAGAGAGGGAGGGAGGAGGGAGGGGGGGAGAGGAGAGGGAGAGGGGTGGAGACAGAGAGAGGTGGGGGGGAGGGAGACAGAGAGGGATGGAGGGAGAGAGAAAGAAAGAGAAAGCGAGAGAGAGAGAGAGAGGAGAGAGAGAGAGAGAGAGAGAGAGAGAGAGAGAGAATGCAAAAAAGAGAAAAAAGACAGAGACGGAGACAGAGATAGATACACAGAGAGAGACAGAAAGAGACAGAGACACAGAGACAAAGACAAAGAGACAGAGAGAGGGCACCGAAACACAGACACACAGACAGACAGACAGACAGAGAGAGAGAGAGAGAGAGAGAGAGAGAGAGAGAGAGAGAGAGAGAGAGGCTCAACTCAACTCAACTCAAATACTTTAATTGCAAAGGCCACCGACCTATCTGCAATGACGTCAGAAAAAAAAAAAGTAGAACACACATACTCGGCGCATAGACTGAAATTACTCTGGCATTTGTGTGTTAACTGATAACAGTTCATCTCTTCGTTTTAGTGCTTTGAAAAATGAACATAGCTACGGAGCGAGTTATAATTCTCTTTTCATTTGGCCGTAAAAGAGGCAATGACACTTGATGTTTCAGTTTTAGTTCATCAAAGAGGCGTCACTGCGTGCGGACTAATCCATATATACGCTACACCACACCCGCTAAGTTTTGAGACCACACTACGCATGATTTGAAGCTGATGGATAAATGAATGAACAACAAAAATGAGACAATTGAAGAAGATGGTCTCGTGGCTACGACTCAGCGAAATGTCTGACCTACACATTAGCCCAACGCGCTGGTCAGACCTTAAGTGCCTACCTACCAGTTTTCTTCTTTGTGTGTGTGATTGGATGAACACGTGTGAGTAGGATGTGTAGGTATGGGCGTGTTGTGCCCCCGAGCGGCGCTGCGCAGCGCGCGCGCGCTAGCGCGCGCGCGCGCGCGCGCGTGTGTGTGTGTGTGTGTAATTGTGGGTTTCTGTGAGCACTGTTCTGCATATAGGATAATTGTGTACGATCTGTGTGTGTGTGTGCGTGTATGTGGTAGTGTGCGCAGTGTGCGTGTGGTGTTGAGACAGAGAGAGAGAGAGAGAGAGAGAGGTTTTGTGTGTGTGTGGTGTGTGGATGTGGTGTGTGTGTGTGGGGGTGAGTGACGGAGTGAGTGTGTTGTGTTTGAGTGCGTGTGTGCGGTGGGTAGTGTGGGTGTGTTGGGGTGTCTTATCATCTTATGCTCCAGGTAAGGTAATCTGAGGGCTCCACAAGGCTGATCAGTTCAAGGGAAAACATTCTCAACGTCTTACAGCCTGGTTCCCTTCTTCTGACTGTTCCTAGCGGAGCGGAGGCAATTCTGATACTGAGTCAACTTTGTACGTTTAAAATGATAACAAGAAACTCACCAGCCATGACTTACCATTACATGCACACATGCATGCATGGTACATGTGAACCGCTCGCTCACGTGCGTGCATGTGACTGCATGTGGTCTGTGTATGTGTGAAAGCGAGTGTGATTTTGGTGTTTGTGTGTGTGTGGTGTGTGTGTGTGTGTGTGTGTGTGTGATGTGTGTGTGTGTGTGTGTGTGTGTGTGTTGTGTGTGTATGTGTGGGTTGTGGCTGCCATCCCTGTGCGAGTGTGTGTGTGTGTGTGTGCTTGTGTGTGAATGTGTGTGTTGTGTGGTGGCGTGCTGAGTGTGGTATGTGTGTATATGTGTGTGTGTGCCTGGTGTGTGCCTCTGTCCATGTGTGTGTGTGTTTATGTGTGTGTGTGTGTGTGTGGGTGTGTAGGCCCATGTGTTGTATGTGTTGTGTGTGTGTGTGTGTGTGTGTGTGTGTGTGTCTTTGTGGTGTGTGTGGGCGTGTGTGTGTGTGTGTGTGTGTGTGTGATTGGTGTGTGTGTGTGTGTGCTTGTGTGTGTGTGGTTTGTGTGTGTGTGTGGTGTACCTGTATGTGCCTCTGTTGTGTGTGTGTGTGGTGTGTGTAGTGTGTGGGTGTGTGTGTGTGTGTGCCTGTGTGTGCAAGTGTGTTGTGGTGTGGGGGGAGGGGTGGGGTGTGTGATGTGGGGTAGGACCTGCATGGGGTGTTGGGATTTGACCACTGTGGGGGGTCGGGGGGGGTGTGGTGTGTGTGTGGTGTGTGTGGTGTGTGTACCGCCTGTGCGATTGTCTCTGTGTGTGTGTGTTTGCTGTGTGTGTGTACTGTGTGTGTGCATGTGTGTGTGTTTGTGTGTTGTTAAATGTGTGTGTGCCTCTGTGGGTTGGCCAGTGTGTTTGACCTGTGGAGCCTCTGAGTTGTGTGTGTGTGTGTGTAGTGTGGTGTGTGTGTGTGGTGTGTGTGTGCATGTTTAAGTCCTCCTGGGGGATTCCCCGTTCCCTCCTCTCCTCCATACTTTGATTGCTGAAGAGGCTGACAGGAGGTTTGCCAGCTGTTGGACAGTGAACCCCAGGATGAGATGCCAGGACAGCCAGCACCACAGTGATCAGCTTGGTCCGGCAGGGTCTGGAACTTCACGTTCTCCCACCATCTCCATGGAAAACCAGCTGTTGGCTGCTGTTGCTGCTGCTCTATCCGAGGATATCTGGCAGTATATCTGCCACAGCCAGCTGCAAGGACCCTACACCGTTCCCATGACTACCAATCAATACATAGTTCCCACTCTCTGCATACATCCTATCAACACACTGTTATCCGTAACCATTACTGACTACCATCATACATCCCACTGCTGCAACACTCCTACACATTTTACCATGACTACCATCATACATCCCCACTGCTGCAATACTCCTACACAGTTACCAGCCTAACTACCATCATACATCCCACTGCTTGCATTGACGTCCTAGCACAGTTAGTAGCAGTTCACCATGACTACATACCATCATACATCCCCCTGCTCTGCATACTCCTATACACAGTATACCCATGATACAACATATACATTGACACCCTTCACGTATACGTAACACTTCCTCACAAGGAACGTTACCATGACTCACCATCATACAATCCGCACTGCTTGCTGCATACTACTACGCCAGTTTACACATGACTGAGTGCATCATAGTTTCCCCTGCTGCATCTCCTATACCTAGCGAGTTACCAGGACTACCATCATGCATCCCACTGCTGCAATACTCCTCCTACAACAGTTAACCCATGGACTACCACAGCATACAGCCCACTGCTCATACTACCTTACACACAGTTACCCACAATGACTTACCATCCATACATCCCACGTGCACTGCCAACACTCCTACACAGTTACTACCATGACGACCATCATAACATCCCACTGCTGCCACGACTCCTCACACCAGGTGACCATGACTACTCATCATACATCCCACTGCTGTCCACTCCTAGTACATTTACCATGACTACCATCATACATCCCACTGCTGCATACCCTAACGTACAGTTAACAATGGACTACGCAGCAATACATCCCTGCTGCCCACTCCTACAGAACAGTTACCATGACCCCCCAGCATACATCCCACTGCTGCCACAATCCTACAAGAGTCATTCACCAGGGAATAACTGCCATTTCAACTGAATCTGACCATCCCATTTTCCCAGCAGCGTACTGACAGTCGTGAATAAAGAAGATAAATTCAGCATCGACAACCACTTTGAAATTGGTTTCTTTATGTTGCGTGAAGCTCTTTGCCGGGGCAAGGGTGTCCTATCAGCGGCGGTAGATTACCGCCTGGCAAAAAACACCACCCATTCTTGACCAAGTTTGCATGCACCAGCAATGCATCACCGACACACACACACACACACACACACACACACACCATATCAAGCAACAGGATAAAAAAAGAAAGTTTAGGAGGAGTAAAATGAGGGAGAAGGCCTAGGGACTTCTTCTTTTTTGGATTGAATTTCCAATCCTCCACATTCGACCAAACCCGGCTTTTCGCGTGCGTGCATGCAAGTGCGTGATGTGCACAGCGTAGCGCGTGATGTGCAAGCAGCGTGGGCAGTGTGTTGACACGGAGTGAGGCATGGCGTAGGGCCAACGCCTGACCGCAGAAGTCACTAAGCAAGGTCCGAGCATGACCAAGTCACACTGACAGACCCACAACTACGGATTGAAACTTACTAACCCTTGTCCTGGCATTTGTCACCCAGGTCACTGAGGTCAGAGGTGCGGTCATCCAGGCGATACTCGAAAGTCACAATGTATCGCTACAAGGAGGCGCGGTTTCCTGGATTTGAGGTTGGGACCATGCTCCGTTCTGATGCGAAAAGCTCGTGCGAGTCGTGTCAGGACTGCTCGCGAGTCGTTCCACAAGGAACTTCTTCTCCAGGAATGACTCGACGAGAAGAGATCTCACGATGTAACAAGTGCTAGGCGCAGTCAACACGAGCCAGATTTTATATGACAAAAGGATCTCGACTTCACGTCAAACTTGACACTGAAAAAAGATGTCAAACTGTGTTCCAACTCACGCACAGACCACGGGAACTAGGAAGCCCACATAAAAACTTTATGGTAGTTGACTGAAGGTGACATGACGCACCTCGTGTATCCAGTCACCTTGGGCTCCACATTAAAGGGCGATCTTAACTCAGACCAACGACACGATGAACCCATTGTATGTACTTTATCGACGATTGTGAATAAATTATTCTGATTCGACCTTCATAAAACCAGATGATAAGCAAAACTTATGATTAATTAGTTCTCCTCCTGAACACATGAATGGGTATGCAACAATTATTGTATTTTACCTTAATAACACAGAACCCACGCTGTATAGCAAAACTTATGCTGTCATCTCATTCCCTCCCGGCAGCAAAGGTGTACGCCTACACACACTTGATGATGACATCATGCTCATACCACGCCTGAGTCCTTGGTTTTTGTTACAACCACCCCGATCAAATCCATCACAACAGAACCCCCAAAACCGCACTCCTCCCTGTTGACCATCCTCCTGTGGGGACAAATAATGCTAGCCCTGGTGGTAAACTGGAAGTGTTCTGTCTG
>JADBJO010003300.1:119020-124020 GCA_016801955.1 Conus betulinus
AATATGGATAGTGAATGATGATTAGGTTTCCTTGAAATAAAAATCAGGAAAAATGATGTGAATTGTGTGGCAGTCATGGAAGAGAGTCATCGGATGTCCTACAGGACAGACTGGTGGATGTAATATGAGGGTTTGGCAAACATCCGAACTTCACTATTATCAGGTGACCTGTTTGCCTCTCATGCAGTGCTGGTGGAGTGTGTGTGTGTGTGTGTGTGTGTGTGTGTGTGTGTGTTGTGATCAGTTTAAAATTTTGTGATATTAGATAAGTGTGTGTGTGTCTGTGTGTGTGCTTGCGTCTATTTGAATTTTGTAATATTAGATAAGTGGTGTGCAGGTGCGCGCGTTTGCACGTTTCCATTAAAGTTTTGTACTTAGATAAGTGTGTGTGTCTGTGTGTCTGTGTGAGTGTGCATGTGTGTGTGTGTGTGTGGGCATTTATGAAAGAGAGATGCAAATATGCATTGTTAAACCAAATCTGACGTCAGAATTAGCTGTCCCTGATATAATTGTAGGTAGTGCTTGTCTTGTTCATGTTCATAACTCTTTTTTTTATGTAGCAGATTATGTATGTGTGTGTATGTGTGTGTGCAAGTGCTTCCAAGCATAAATATCAGACAAAGGATGTCTGACAGTACATTGTATCTAACAAAGACCGGGAAGGAAGAGAAATTATCTGAAGAGAGACATGGTGACATATACTGACATCATAGCACAGTCGTGCATTGGTTTGCCCACCAACCTTTCCTACTCTTCTTTCAGGGTTATCACGACATCTGCGTACGTTTGTGTTGGGGGTGGACGAAGACATGGCTTTTGCGCTGGTTGAGAAACTTTCTCTCCAGTCAGCTCAGGTGAGAGCTGATGTTCTGCGCAATTCAGCACATTCCATGTTAAAACCCTTTTACGGAGATTAGAGTAGTTATATTTTAATGAGAGACACTCTTTTATATATGTTGGATGTATTATTTTACTGTATAGTTTATTTATTGAAATCCAGTGTTTTCTGTCAAATCTTATTTCCCTGTCTTGTGGCAGCAATGATACTGGATTTTGTTTTGTTATGGAGTGTATGTGGGTGGTATATATATATATATCTGTTGATATGTGATGATCATGGTGAAGTTGATGTTTTTTTTTGTTTTTTTTGTTTTTTTTTTACATCCATCACTTGTTTACATAAACTCAAGAAATCTCTGGTGGCAGACTTTTGCTGGTATGTCTGCAGTGTAGTTTTAGCTCTTCTGTCTTTTGTTCATGAATTCATGTTAAAAGACAACTTACAACATAACAAAAAAAAAAACTTGCTGATGCTTTACAGAAAACTGTGTATGAGTATAAAAACAGTAATGCTTTATACTAAATTATAGAAGATGGATCGCTTTTAAGAATTCTGTAAACTGCAGGGTAAATTCTGCTACATTAAAAAAAAAAAGTGTGTGTGATCTTTCTCTGCATCCCTTCTGGCGCTCTCTCATAGGGACTTGCATAGATACTGGTATGTATTGGTGTAATCACACACGACCGCATGCATGCACAGATATGTTGAAGAAAAAGATAGTAGTTGAGAAGTTTTCTTCAAAGAGAGTTTTTTTTTTTTCTTTTTGGTTGTGGCGTGCTTGTGTGCGTGCGATGTACGTGTGAGTGTGTGTGTTGTGTGTGTGTGTGGGTGTGGTGTGTGTGTGGTGTGTGTGTGTGGTGTGTGTGTGAAATGTTTCCATTTCTGTACTGTCTCAGCTGTTTAGCTGACATGCCAGCAGTCTGAACTCCCTTATCCTGTCACAGTCCCAGAATCAGGCATGACAGTGAGCCATAAATGTGATCGGTAATATTCTGATATCACTCAGCGTTGGGTCAGATCTTGGATGACATCAATATATCAGCGACAGTCAGCATTCCATGTATGTTATTTTTCCCATTCTTTCTTCCCTCAGAGACTTTCTGGAGCCTACCATGGAAAGACACACAGCAGCAGCTGGACTATGTTCCTCCTCTTATACGAAGGGCCAACCCCGAGCTGTTGCAGTATTGGAAGGGTAAGTTATTATCAGGTGTTCTTGTGAGTCTGTGTGTTTGGCAACATTTGGGTGTATGAGAGAGAGGCAGAGAACATTCTATGTCTGGAAGCAGTTGTACAGTTTCATCAAAATTGAAGATAGCACACTGTATGCTGTCATTCAGTTACTCTGTAATATCTTTTTTTTTTCATTTAAGAAAAAGATAGTCCTTTGAAAGATCAGATAGTCATTTGAAAAGATCATGTATTCCATTTTTTATTTGTTCTTTCGATGTTTTAAGTTTTTTTTTTTATTACTTGTTTTTGTTTGTTCGTTTTTGATTTCTTATACTTAAACTTTTATTGGTTCTTTGGTCATTTCTTATACATACACTTTATTGGTTCTTTGTTGTCATTTCTTATATATACACTTTTATTCATTCTTTGTCATTTCTTATACATACAGTTTTATTGATTCTTTGTCATTTCTT
Source organism: Conus betulinus (assembly GCA_016801955.1). NCBI lineage: Eukaryota > Metazoa > Mollusca > Gastropoda > Neogastropoda > Conidae > Conus > Conus betulinus. Next base: position 121,508 of record JADBJO010003300.1, read on the forward strand.
ATACATACAGTTTAACTGGTTCTTTGTCATTTCTTTTACATACACTTTTATTGGTTCTTTGTCATTTCTTATACATACACTTTTGCTGACTTGGAGGGGCATGTTGCTGTACAGGGCGGAATTGGGCAATGTGTTCTGCATCAGTTGGCTGCTGACCTGGTTCGACATGTCCTGAGCGACATTGAGTCCATCCTCCGCATCTTCGACTTCTTCATCGCCTGTCACCCCCCTCATGCCAGTCTATGTCATGGGAGCTGTGAGTATGACTTGCTTCTTTCTGCTCCTTGTTTTTCCGCTACATGTGTGGATCTGTCCCAGTGGTATTGAATGAATCTTTAGAATTTCTTTCGCAGTAGTTGATGGGTTTGTCAAATTCAAGTTATGAATGTTTTTTCGTTGGGGAAGGTAGATGTACATTAAGGTATGGTTTATTTTCTGGGTTAGTTTGGATCTTCAAAATACAAAACTTCAGTGTAGTGGTGGCTGTTTTACTGCACATGATGAAAGAGGGGAAACTGCATGTGACTTTGTTATATCTACCTGTCTGCTTTGTTTTCTTTGCTAAACACACAGCAATGTGAACAAAAAGTATGTATATGTAAATTTATGGCTTGTAAACTGCCATGTAAGATCACCTTGGTGCTCAACAGGAAGCCACTCTTCTCTCTTGCGCATATCAGAGTTATCCCTGTATTGTTGGTCATGGTACACATTTTTGTGTACACATTTATGCTTCCTTAGTTTGTTATGTTACAGAATGTAACACAGGAGTAAAATCAAAATGTTCTCTTTTTTTATATAGGTTTCGGCAGTGCTATATAATCCCTAATTTGAACTTCAAAACTCCAGTTTTTTCTTTTTTTTTTTTTTTTTGTCAAAAAAGCTTGTTTATGCTTTCCTACAATGTATTGACCCAGTTACTCAGGTGGACAGGCCTGAATGCAGCTCTTCGACAGTCAGCTGACCTCTAGCAACATTTGATTATCTTTTCACTTTGATTTTGGCGACGCGCCATGTCCCCATGGCCCAGAGTTTTCAACCTTTAATAACTACATAGGCTGGCGGCATGGTGTCAAGAGAATAGAAGCTGACGCTATACAGAACTGTCTGTGTTTAGATTGAGAATGTTCTCTACTTGTATGAAAGGACTATTTAAGAAAAAAAAAATATGTGGCACAAATTAGATTATATAACAAGATCAAAGAAAAAAAAAACAATACAAAAGACAGTATGAACGTCATAAATTCCCATACTCCACAGACCATAACTGTTGAGAAAAAAAATGAGCAATAGAGACAGAATACTAATACTGGCACACAATGCCAGATGTTGTAATGCAGGCACAAACGCACAATCCACATATACACACAAGCGGTCAAGTACTCCTACTTAGGTTCAATTGTAGCAGAAACGAAAAAGACAAAGTGAAAACAAACCAATTCATAGTGATAACAGTCTGTATTCTTCCGTTTTTATTTATAAAGCTTCCTCCTGGAGAAACAGAGATCAAAACAAGCCAGGTTAAACAGAGTCACATTTGTCACATTATAGGCTCTCTAATATCACGATTCCATCCTTTGGTGATTCTGAACATGAAAATCCCACACAGTTAAGGAACCCAGATTTTAAAACAATGAAATAAATACGCTAGTCTTGTGTAGTCAAACGATCAAACACTTGTTTCTATAGTATCTGCTAGAACAAACACGCTACATCACTATGATTCTTAACCGTGTTTGGTAGTAAACAGGCCAGTCAAGTAACACCTATTCATTGTAATCCACCGTTCCTTCTGATTCGGCTTCATTTTGAGCTGCCTCTGGTGATTACTGTAGAGGCTTTAAGTGCACTTGCAAACAGTACACACAAAAGAGCAGTGAAGCATCTTATCTTTGGGTGTGTGCATTTACGAGAGAGAGAGAGGAGAGAGAGAGAGAGAGAGAGAGAGAGAGAGAGAGGAGAGAGAGAGAGAGAGAGAGAGAGAGAGAGCAGGCACCAAGAAAACACAGAGAAAGTGCAGATGATATTTTTTTTAATCAAATGCGTATTTACAAAAAACTAACACAAGAAAAGGAAGAGAAGTGAATACAAATGCTCTTTTTTTAAAAAAAAAAAATGAAAAACTAAGAAACTAAACGAAAAGCGAAAAAGCAAGTAAGAAACGAAAGAAAAAAAACAAACCTTAGGGAAAATACACTATTTTTTTTTTTAGAAAGAATCCTGACATCTAGCTCTGAATCTCACCTTCCCACTGTTCACCTATTTTGGAGACTGTAACCTGACATCCAACCTTACATCACCCCTTCTCCTCCACTCACACTCTCTTCCGAACACCCACAAGACAGGCGTTCTATACAATCAGCTGTACCAGTATGATATGTCCATGAGAGATATCAAAAGTGTCCCATCGACACCACGACAACAACAAAATTTTTCCTTGGGAATATCTAGATTGTTTAGTTTACAGCGTGTGAAAAACTAGGGACTAGAGTAGAAGAACTCTGTGCCTTCGC
>JADBJO010003300.1:139020-141520 GCA_016801955.1 Conus betulinus
TTGTGTGTGTTCTCTCTCTCTCTCTCTCTCTCTCTCTCTCTCTCTCTCTCTCTCTCTCTCTCTCTCTCTCTCCATGCTTACACGTATGGTGTGCTCTGTGTGTCTGTGCGTGTGCGTGTGTGTGTGTGTGTGTGTGGGTGGGTGGGTGGGTGTGTGTGGGGTGTGTGTGTAAATGTAAATGACATCACGGGGCTGGGCATGATTTCTGGTTTGACTTGCTACCGAGGTTATGACAGTGGTCTGTGTATTGATTGGAGCGAAACAGACTGATAACTGCACTTGTGTTTATCTGGAGAATACTTCATGTTGTCTCTTGCATTGATATTTTGCCTTTGTTACTGGCTGGGATTTCATTCAGCGTTTTGTTTATTGCTGCTTTGAAAATTGTATTGTTGTTTGCGTTACAGTATTCACTGATCTTTGTATTTTTTTTCTCACTTATATAGTGGATCGTGTTTTCCCTTGTTGGCCTGTATAATGTCAGAACGTGGCAGCCCTTGGCTAACCGAGGACGGACGTAGTGTGGGGCATCTAAACATTAATCATGTTATAAATAAGATGACTGAAATATCATCCATATTATGAAATTTGGGCAAACATTTTCACATGTTTGGTTTTTCAGAATCCCATTTATCTCCTTTCATATCTAATAGTGACCTTTCAGTTCCAGGCTATAATATAATTCGTAAAGACCCCATTCAGAAAGGAGAAACTGGCATAATAGTGTATGTCCATCAGTCAATTAAAGTTGAAAGAATTGATTACCTTGAACACCATCACATAGAAACTATTTGGATCGAAATACAACTCAAGTATAACAAGCCCATATCTCTATGTTTTCTATACAGGAATCCAGCCGAACATGTCGACTGGATCGACCGCTTCATTTCAATGTTGGAAAATGCTAATGATAATCACAAAGATGTCATAATATTAGGTGATTTTAATATTGATTATTCAAACCTGATAATCATTGGACCCAAACTTTTGAATCATTTGGTTTGACACAATTAATAAAAACAGCTACCTGTGTTACCAATTCTTCTGAAACATTAATAGATCATATCTATGTTACCAATTCAGAAACAGCAGTAGAGTCAGTTGCTCCTGTCTATGGCTGCAGTGACCATTTTCCGATTTGTTTTACTTGGACCAAAAAGGGTGTCAAAATATCCAAGTTAAATCATAAAACGATTACATTCCGGAACGTTTCTAAATTTGATCGTGAAAAATTTCTCTCATATCTTTTGAATTCCCCTTTAAATGACGTGTATCAGCATACTGACCCCAATCAAGCTCCGCAAGTATGGTATAGCATCTTCCATGAGGTATACAACAAGCATGCCCCTCTTCAAACTAAAAGAGTAAGACATTGGATAAAACACCATGGCTTACAAAAGAAATACAGAACACTATATATCAAAGGGATTATCTGTTAAAAAAAAATGGCTCTCGCAAAGAATTCATAAAGTACAAAAATAAGGTGACCTCCCTAATACGATTAGAGAAAAGGAAATATTTCTTGGACCTAATTAATAGAAAGAAAGACAGTAAATCTGTTTGGAAAGCTATACATGGCTTAACCAAGAAAAAATTCTGACCCTGTATTAAACTTAACGAAAGACATATCTGCAAGTGAACTGAACGACCATTTTGCGAGTATAGCAAATCAAATCATACGAAACGATGTACCAAAAGTAACGATCTACAAGAATTACTGAAATACTGCCACCAGAAGAACAGCCATCAGCTTTGGATATTAGTGCCATAGACGTTCACGAAGTTTTCGTTTCTCTTAGACAATTAAAACAGACAGCAACTCGTGGAATTAATGGAATTGACGGGAAAATTCTTAAGCTTTCAACATCTGTTATACCAGAAACTCTCACATATATTTGTAATCTCTGCATTGATACGCATTGCTTTCCTAATGCTTTGAAACAAGCTTAAGTCATACCACTGCACAAATCAAGATATATGGCTGATCCTTCTAACTATCGACCTATCTCTGTTCTACCAGTTCTTTCAAAACCATCGGAACAACACATAAAAATGTGTCTTCTTTCTCACGGCAAAAAATTCGATCAACTACAACCTAATCAATCCGGATTTACAGAGAATCATTCTTGTCAAACAGCTCTTACCAAGAAAGTTGATCGATGGCTTTCAAACATAAACAACAAACACCTTTTCGGAGTACTCTTCGTGGATTTTGCTAAAGCCTTCGTTGTCATTAATTATGAACTTTTGCTCAGAAAGTTAACTATTTATCGACAAACTTCCGACACTCTAATATTCATTTCATCCTTCCTTCCCAACAGGCAACAATTAGTATTATTAAATGATTGTTATTTTTCTTTGATTCCCAATAGCTTTAGTATACCACAAGGCTCGATGCTTGGTCCACTGCTGTTCTTATTCTATATCAATGATTTACCATTGACCTTGACTTCTCATTGTGAAATGTTTGCCGATGACACCACTATTGACACTAATAACT
>JADBJO010003300.1:169020-174020 GCA_016801955.1 Conus betulinus
ATGTCAAGGGGACACTCACTAGCTGAACGCTGGAGCCTATCCTTTGCGTACCTTTGTTTGTGTGCGCAGAGGATACTCCGCCTGTCTTTGTATGATCCATACCCTCTTGCCGTTTGTTCTTGTGCCCGTAAGGATCTACCTGTCTTAACGTGACAGACACCTTTCCGGGGATGTGTTTGTGTTCACACAGGCATTACCTATCTTAATGTGACCTACACCTTGTTGGTGGATTAGGTTAGTGGTACAAATGGCTCTACCCAGTTTTAATGTGACATATCTTTTTGTGCGTGTCCCTGTCTGAATATGACCTGTACATTTTCGTGGATTTGTTGATGGCTACAGAAGGCACTGTTTATAGTAACATGACATTTTTGTGTGTGTGTGGATTTGTCAATGGATACAGAAGGCACTATATGTCGTAATGGGATTTACTTTTTTTTTTTTTTTTGATAGTCGGAATAGAAAGTACAATTTGTCGCAATGTGACATACTTTTTTGTGGATTTGTCAATAGGTACAGAAGGCACTATTTGTAGCGTGATTTACATTTTTTTTTTTTTTATTTGTTGGTGGGTTCAGAAGACGCTACTTGTCGTAATCTGACATACTTTTTGTGGATTGTCAATAGGTACAGAAGGCACTATTTGTCGTAGCGTGATTTACATCTTTTTTGTTGTTGTTGGCGGGTGCAGAAGGCTCTATTTGTCGTAATGTGACATATTTTTTGTGGATTTGTCGGCGAGTACAGAGGGCACTGTTTGTCGCAAAGTGAATTACATTTTTTTTATTTGTTGGCGTTCAGAAGGCACTATTTGTCGTAATGTAACATACGTTTTGTGTGGGATTTGACAATAGGTACAGAAGTCACCATTTGTCGTTATGTGACACACATTTTTGTGGATTTGTCGGTTGCTACAAAAGGTACTATTAGTTGTAATGTGACCTGTACCTTTTTGTGGACTTGTTAGTGGGTGCAACACGCACCATTTGTGATGTATACTTTTTTTGTGTGGATTCGTTGGTAGGTATAAAAGGCACTACTTATCTCCATGTGACGTGTACCTTTTTGTGAATTCGTTAGTGGGTGCAAAAGGCACTACTTATCTTATACTGACCTGTACCTGTTCTGGATATGTTGGTGGGCACAAAGCGCAATAGTTATCTCCATGTGAACTGTGCCTTTTTGTGGGTATGTTAGTGGATGCAAAAAGGCACTACTTATCTCCATGTGACTTGTACCTTTTAGTGAATTCGTTAGTGGATGCAAAATGCACTACTTATCTCATCTGACCTGTACCTGGTGTGGATTTGTTGGTGGGCACAAAGCGCAATACTTATCTCCATGTGACTTGTACCTTTTTTTTGGATTTTGTTAGTGGGTGCAAAAGGCACTAATTATCTCCATGTGACCTGTACCTTTTGTGGATGTGCTGGTGGGAACGGAAGGCGCTTTTATGTCTTAACGTGGCATGTTAATTTGTAGTTTTGTCTATATGGGGCACAGACGACACTATCAATCCTGATGTGACATGTGCCTTTTTGTGTGTGTGCTTCGTGTGTGTGTGTGTGTGTGTGTGTGTGTGTGTGTGTGTGTGTGTGTGTGTGTGTGTGTGTGTGTGTGTGTGTGTGTGTGTGTGTGTGTGTGTGTGTGTGGGAAGGCAAGTGCCTACCTGTCACGTGGTGTCCGCTTCCTTGTGTACATGGGGTTGTGTATATCAAAAACAGACATTCTCTGTCTTACTATGACCTGCACCTTTCCATGGAGAACTGGTTGTGTATGTGTAGATGTTGTTGTCTGTCTTGACGTCACATGTTTGTTTCCCTTTTTCTGCTTGTTGTGACCAGAGGGGCACCGCCTGTCACGCCGATGCTGACTGTGTGACCGGTGCTCGCTGCATCAGCGCCGGCAACAGAGAGAAGAATTGTTTCTGTCACAGCATCCGTGACTTCTGTCTCAACCGGCATGGTACGTATCACCGCTGTATATACTCTTCTTGTTGCCTCTGCCTGCCCTGTCGCTCGGTCTGTCTAGTTGTCTGTCTACCTGTCTGGCTGGCTGGCTGGCTGTCTTTCTGTCTGTCTGTCTGGCTGGCTGGCTGGCTGGCTGGCTGTCTTTCTGTCTGTCTTTCTGTCCGTACGTCTGTCTGTTTGTCTGTCTGTCTGCCTTGCAGTCTGCTTACCTGTCTGTCTGTCTGTCTGTCTCTGTCTCTGTCTCTCTCTCTCTCTCTCTCTCTCTCTCTCTCTCTCTCTCTCCTCTCTCTCTCTCTCTCTCTCTCTCTCTCTCTCTCTCTCTCTCTCTCTCTCTCTCAAGCATACTTTCTGTGTGTACGGAAAGGGACGAAATGTCTGTATAAGCATGTGTGTGTGTGAGCGTGCGCGCGCGTGCATGTTTGTGTATGCGCGCGTGTGCCACATGATCCAAGACTTCTGTTTGAATTGTCGTGGTATGTATGCATTCACCCTCTGTTGTCAGAAATTTTGAAAAGAAAAGAAAAACAAGAAAGAAGCAGAAAAACTCAACAAAAAAAGGAAGAAACGCGGGGGGAAAAAGCGAATGACATCCAGCGGACATGAATACGAATACAAGCGTTTGAATGACATCCAATATGAAACGAATACAAATGTGTTGCACCCTACCCATATAAAGAAACAAAACGTAATTGAATTAGAACAAACCTTCCCTCACCACATCTTTCCCCAGCACCGGAAAGTATTGAAAGGGCAAAAAATTCGGTCATGGCATAGAAGAACCAAACGAAGAAACAAACTGTGAAAGAAAAAAAATAAGCACTTTGTTATAATATGCAGTTTTCTACGCAGATTTTACACATTGATGGGAGAGAGAGAGAGAGAGAGAGAGAGAGAGAGAGAGAGAGAGAGAGAGAGAGAGAGAGAGAGAGAGAGAGAGAGAGAGACAGACAGACAGACAGGCAGGCAGACAGACAGACAGGCAGACAGACAGAGAGAGAGAGAGAGAGAGAGAGAGAGAAGAGAGACAGAGACAGAGAGAGAGACTGACCAACGGTATAACCGACAGAAAGGTAGACAAAGGGATAGATCTTATAGACAGATAGGGCAAACAAAAATTATATATGTCATGGGCAGAACAGCCTATCGAAAAATAAAAATACAGATTATTCAGCAGTCTGTCCATTACACACCGCCGGCATGGTGCTTCAAAAGACAGTGCACCATTCCTGTTCTTCAAATAATCAGGAATCTCATTCCACGCCATGTGTTTATATCTCAGCCAAACACTAGACCACACCAGGATGGTCTCGCTATAGAGTTTGCCCTTGAATACATGACAGAGCATACTAAAAGAAAATGTCAGTTTGGGGACGAAGAATTGATACGGTAAGCTAATTACGAGAGTTATTCACAAATGACTCGGCACTTAGACACAGGAATGCACGATTCGTCATGATTTCATACCTGAGGCTTCCTGTGTGAACAAAACATTATGATTAAAATAAGAGATACTACCATCAATGGGAATGCCAAACTGTAGATGGAAACCAATTTCTTCCAAAACCAAACGCTGAAATATAATCCTGGTAGTTGGGATTTAATGTTTTCTCCGTTGCCTTTTAGTGACGAAGTGATGTACGATCGACTTCTTACCAATCAACAAATCTGTCCAGTATCTGTTTGAGTACATCACTGCACTCTCTCTCTATCTACATTTCTGACTCTGTTCATAAGAAAAGTATCATAAGCATAATGTTGGAGAAAGAAGTGATTGGGAAAAACATCATTAAAAATGACAAACTCATAATGAAACTGGGTTTATGACTGATCTGCGAGGGACTCCATACTCTTCGGGCAGGCGATGAAGAGGATGATTCACAAACTGTGATAACCATTTTTATTTTCAATTCCGATTGATTCTGGTGTTTAGATCCTACAAGTCAGGGCTGCTGCTGTAAACAGGTAACTTTTAATGTTTGGTTTCAAAATGGATCCGGTGTTCTAGTCCTGTACTCTGTCTGTGTCCATGGCGATAACTAACCCCCTTTCTTTCCACATTTGTTAATGTTTGAATTGCACTGTTCCACTACACCGTTAGCATAACATGACAGAAATAACTCTCCCTAAATTCGCTTTGTACCAGGTGAAAAGAACGCTGTTCAAAAAAATGTGATCAGAGATCTCGTGTAGGATGTCTTCGAGAGGCTTATGTCGGGTAAAAGAATCGATATCAGTCTAACAGTTGAAGAATGATTTGAGATACTACATTTAAAGAGTATTCATGCTTTGCGTTAAAGGCTCGTAGATATGAAGCGGGGGGGGGGGGGGGGGGGGGGGGGGGGACAGAAAAAAAAAAAGGAAGGAGGGGGTTGAGGAGGAAAGAAGGGGGGGGGGTAAGGGGGGGGGGGGGGGCAGAATGAGGCAAAATATCAACAATGAACAGGATGAGAGAAAACACGATACTGAATTTTTTTTTTTTTAAAATTCTCCCAACAATAATGAATTTGCGTAATAAATGGCATGCAATGTTACGAAACTAGAAACATACTCTATTTTAAAGATCCATTTAGTCACACATTTCACCCAAGTATTTTGTACTGTGACATTCTCCATCGGCTTTTTTTTTTTATTAGTCTTACCTGTTCAAGCCTCAGGTCTGGGGCCAGAACTTGAAGACTTGCGCAGCTCATGGGTAGGAGGGCTAGCAGACACACCCATCCTAATTATGACCCCGGTCTGTTGTGTGTTATCTTAGACAACTGTTGACATCTCCTCGTAAAAAGCTAGTTCTGCAAAGCTTAACAGTTGCCTGTCTTGCACATTGCTTAAAAAGACAGGAGACAAACGAGGGGGAAATGAGGGGAGAAAGAAAAGAAAGAAAAAAAAGATGAGGAATAAAGTAGGTAAATAAGAGAGAGAGAGAGAGAGAGAGAGAGAGAGAGAGAGAGAGAGAGAGAGAGAGAGAGAGAGAGAGAGCAAAGGAAATACAATGACAAACAAACAAAGCGAAAGAACGGACTACAGAAAGAA
>JADBJO010003300.1:186520-189020 GCA_016801955.1 Conus betulinus
TTTCGAATGCGTCTCATCACTGTGAAGGATGTAACAGCAATGGATTTCGTGGATTTTTAGTCCACCAGTCATTCTTTAAGCGAAGGCAGATGTTCACAAGACCTATCATTTAATAATTATGGTAAAAATGTTAATTAAATCTGTGCACTACAATGGATTTATCTCAACTGAATGTGTCATGGTGACCACCAAGGTCACTACACGTTCGTGTCAGACAGCGGGGGTGTAGTGTGGTTGACTACTTCATGATGTCTTGTAATCTGTTTTCTTGATTGTGTGATTGCTGTGAGTTAAACGTATGCGAGAGAATTGAATCTGATCACATGCCTGTGTCTTTTCATATAAACTGTTCGAATGACGTGGGAGACAATGCGACAAACGTTAATGACATGGTTATAGAGAAGATGTGTGGAAAGAGGATGTTGCTGATGTTTATTATAACAATATATCTAAATCAGAATTTGGGAGGAAAATGGTTTACGCTGTTAGCTTAACTGAAACTGGCATTGATGCTGCTTTAGAGATTTTTAATGAATGTGTTAAGGAAACTGCAGAATGTATGAAGATAAGAATACACAGTGAGAAACAATATAAAGATAAAGACTGGTTCGATATGGAATGCAAAGTTCATAAAAAAAAGAAAGTACGAAATTTACTAAGCAAATTTAAACGTACGCTAAAGGATGATGATCGTAACGTTTATCCGCTGTGCAAGGCGTGAATACGAGCATTTACTAAAGAGGAAGGAAAAGGGAATTTAACGATGCCTTGTTAAATGAACTACTGGCATCTATGAAAAGTCAGAAACAGTTCTAGGGACACAGTACATAAATATCCGTCAAAAGAAAAAAAACCTCTAAATACGATTAGTATTGATAGTTGGTACGACCACTTCAAAGTACTCTTAAACAAGAGATGTTAATACCGATGACGCACACTTCAATGCGAAGATGATGTAGAGGAAGAAAGTAATTTAAACCGTCCAATCTCCATAGACGAAGTGATGTTTGCCATTCAGAAAATTAAAAATCGTAAGGCTGCTGGGCGGACGGTATTATTGGTGAGTTTTTAAAAGTGAGTTGTAAAATCGGAAATCGTTTTGGATTTTCTAGTTAGATTTATGAATTCACTTTTTGACAGTGGCACTTACCCAGAGCAGTGGATCGAATCAGTTGTTCTTCCCATCTATAAAAAGGGTAGCGTAAACAACCCTGACAACTATCGAGGCATTTCTCTTTGTGATGTAACTAGTAGATATACAGTACTATTATAAATCGTCGACTGCAGGAATGGGTGGAAGAAAACAATCTTACAGGTGAATATCAGGCTGGTTTTAAGCGTAATTATTCCACAGTAGATCACATGTTTACTCTGATGGCCTTTGTTCAAAAGCAGTTTTCTTTAGATCGCAAATTATATGTTGCTTTCATTGATTTTGAGAAAGCCTTTGATTCTATAAACAGAAGTATTTTATGGCCTATTCTACTGAAAAACGGGTGGTGCGAGGGAAATTGTTTAGATGCATAATGAGCATGTATAAAAGTGTGAAGGCCAAAGTCAGATGTGGAGGGAAATTAACAGATTATATCCAATGTACCAGCGGTGTAAAACAAGGAGAGGTGTGCAGCCCCATACTATTTTCTCTGTTTATCAATGAATTAACTTCCGAAGTTGTTAATAATGGGAGGCATGGTGCACAGTTTACTACAGAAATTCTACAGTTATTTATCCTTCTTTGGGCAGATGATGTAGTTCTGATCTCTGAAACAGTGATTGGCCTTCAAACGCAATTAAATAGTCTAAATCGCTCTGCTACTTCACTTCAGTTACGGGTAAACATGTTGAAAAGTAATATAATCGTGTTCAGAAAGGGTGGATATTTAGGTGTTCGAGAACAATGGACTTACGATGGAATCCGGATGCCAGTAGTTAACATCTATAAATACCTCGGAATTTATTTTTCAACACGGCTAAGGTTTTCTGCCGCTTGTAAAGATCTTTCGAGCAGAGCTAAACATGCTTTGTTGTGTATTATGCAAAGGTTATCTACGTTAGGGAGTAAAATCTTTTCATGTATTCATCAAACTGTTTGATTCTCAAATCCAGCCTATTGCACACTATGGTGCTGAAGTCTGGGGCTTAGAAAATGCTGCGCTACACTGTGAAAAAGTCCATTTATTTGCCCTGAAAAAATTTCTAGGTGTGTCTGTGCAGACACCAAACGATCTGATTTATGGCGAAACAAGTAGATATCCAATTTATTTAAATTCTGTTATAAGATGTATAGGTTATTGGTTAAAGTTACTTGAAATGGAAGACGTAAGATTACCGAAGAAAGCCTATAAGATGTTATTGATTTAGATATGAGGGGCAAGGTGAACTGGGTGACAAAAGTCAAAATGAGATTATATGAATTAGGGCTGGGATATGCGTGGGTTAACCAGTGTGTCGGAAACAAGACTGCATTTTTGAAAATGCTTCGTATCAGACTTATTGATTG
>JADBJO010003300.1:205622-213122 GCA_016801955.1 Conus betulinus
AGAGAGAGGAGACTCAGAATCATCCATCAAGGATTGAGGAGAGAGAGAGAGATGAAGGGATGAGAGATTGAGAGGAGAGATGAGAGAGAGAGAGAGAGCTGCAGGCCTCTTCATCTCAAGGAGTGAGGGAGGAGAGAGTAGAGAGGAGAGAGAGAGGGGACGAGGAGAGACGGAGGAGTGAGAGAGGTTGAGGAGAGGAGAGGGGAGAGGGGGAGAGGAGGAGTCGAGAGAGGAGTGAGAGAGAGGAGACGGGGAGAAGAGAGAGAGCGTGAGGAGAGGAGACGAGGGGAGGTGAGGGGAGAGAGATAGAGAGGCGGATCAAGCATTGAGAGAGTGAGAGAGAGAGAGAGAGAGAGAGAGAGAGAGACCTCATAACTCATCCATCAAGGATTGAGAGAGAGAGAGAGGGGGGGAGGGAGGGAGGGAGGGAGCTCAGAACTCATCCATCAAGGATTGAGAGAGAGAGAGAGAGAGAGAGAGAGAGAGAGAGAGAGAGAGAGAGAGAGAGAGAGTGAAGAGAGAGAGAGAGAGTGAACTCAGAACTCATCCTTCAAGGATTGAGAGAGAGAGATAGAGAGAGAGAGATAGAGAGAGATCAGAACTCATTCATCAAGGATTGAGAGAGAGAGAGAGAGAGAGAATAAATACCCTGATGAATCAACGTAAACACAATCTGGCAACATGCCTTGAATAAATACTTTGTTGCATCAACACTGACCCACAAAATCATACAAAATGTGTCCAGTTCATTCTCACCAATGTTTCAGTGCTAACTCTCCTAGCTATATGAAATAGCATTTATGCTCGTTGCTCTCATACACAAGTTATAAAGGTGTACGGTACACACACACACACACACACACACACACACACACACACACACACACACACACTTGACAAATATATGACTACAGAAAAAAAAATGTTGCAAAAAACGACAAATACAAACTTATTTTTAGCGAAAAAAAATTTTTTTTTTTTTTTTTTTTTTTGGTCACATTTGTCTTTTAACTTCTCATTTCGAAAGCTCTTGTAATAAATGCAGCCACATTGTTGGACTGCTTTTCGTTAGCGAGTAGTAGCGACATCTTAAAGGCTGACGCTCGCGTATAAAATTTGGGAGGTATGTGATGCTCGCGGAGATCTTTATATTTAGGGCATACTAATAGAAAATGATACTCGGACTCCAGCTCGCCCGGACAAAACGGACAACATAGTGCTTCACAGGGGACATCCGAATGCCGTAGTCTATGAGTATGAGTATTCAGACAGGACACACACAAGTCTGAATCGTATTAGATTTTTACGAGCGCTTACGTTATTTAAAGTAAACAAATAATTCGGCATTCCCCAACTGTTTAAAAGTAAAATAAAATAGAAAACGTTCGTTTGATTCTATATATCTATGCCATTCCTGCAAATGACAATCTACGAGACGATTCTTGAATTCTTTAAGGAAAGCTTTTACATTATACACACTTTGATTAGTCCAAACATAGCCGAAACCATAGCGGTTTAATGTAGAACACACTAATGAAGCCCAATTGTTTTTACCACGGCAATGCATCTCGTATAACATCCTGTATGCTTTCTTTGGAAGACGATAGTCTGGCATATTAATAATATGTAGCCAATATTTTATACATTTAGTATACGTGTTTATGTAAAGTGGAAACCTTCCAGTTTCCCCATAAAACTAATGCATTAGGCGTTTTTTTTATAGATATATTCAAGAATCTTTTGAGTGCAAACAGGTGAATTTTTTCAATGACGGAATGCTTTGCAGTTAAACCCCAAACTTCAGCGCCGTAAGTAAGGATTGGTTGGATTTGACAATCGAAAATTTTAAAGAATAACTTTGGGGACAAACTTTGATATTTCCACAATAGTTTCAGCACATTGATAGCCTGATGTTTTGCCTTAGATGCCAAATCATCAAGACAATGCGAAAAAGTAAGACCAGTAGAGAAAAACACCTAAATATTTTTTGTACTGATTTACTATCTCTAGTTGTACACCATTGTAAAACCATTTTTCCTTTGAAGCAATATCCCCCCCATTCTAAAGACAATAACTTTAGACTTTTCCAAATTTACTATTAATCGAGTTTCTTTGCTGTTCTGTTCAGTATGTTTTTAGTTGTGTCTGGAGACCAACGACTGTGGACGCCATCAGTGCGACGTCGTCAGCAAACAGTAGAATCAGCAATTCTATTAAGTCTGGAGATAAAGGGATGCCATGTTTACCGTTCTTAATTATTTCTTCTGCAAGTTCATTGATAAAGAGTGAAAACAAAACCGGACTGCATATTTCACCTTGCTTTAAACCCCCGGGGGACACATAAAAGAATCGGTTAAATCTCCATCAACCTTAACCCCTAGCCTTGGCAACAGAGTACATACTTTTAATTGCGTTGAACATCCTTCCTTTTACACCCCTTTTCTTTAAGACTGACCAAAGTTTGTTTCTCTCTATCAGGTCAAAAGCTTTTTTGAATCGATCGAAAAAAAGCAACGTACAGTTTCCTGTGGTTAGAAAGTTGCTTTTGGACGAGAGAAAGAAGTGTAAATATATGGTCAGTAGTTCTATAATGCTTTCTAAAGCCAGCCTGTGCATCGTTTATTACACCATTTACCTCAATCCACTTTGTCAATCGTTTGTTTTTAATATGTAGCTGTATAATTTTGCACTAATGTTTAGGAGAGAAATACCCCTGTAGTTGTCGGGGGAATTTACATCTCCTTTCTTATACAAAGGATGGATCACTACTTCACACCACGAAGACGGAAAAGTTCCAGAATCAAATAGCTTATTGAAAATAGCTTTTGAGAAAAATGATAATAGTAGGTGTAGCATACTTATAAAATTCTCCAATTAATCCATCAGGTCCTGCTGCTTTGTTTCTCTTCAAAGCCTTTAAAGAATCCAAAACCTCTTGTTCAGTGATGTCTTGGTCAAGAAAATCAACATTACTGACAGTATCCTGCAAATAATCATCGTCAAATTGACATTCCGGAGAACTTAGATCAGATACAGTGAGATCATCATTAAAAAACACATTTAAAGTGCTGAAACCAGACTGTTTTTTTCGATACCGAGTTCGGGACAGCAGAACTATTTTTCAAAGACTTCAGAGTCTCCAGAATTGCTTGGAGTCTCTGGCGTTTTCGCTCAGAATACGCAGAACATGCTGTCTATGTAACCGCTGCTTATCCCGTAGCAAATCTTTGTACTGGTTTCTGCACTGACAATAATTAAGTCTCAGATCAGCAGCACCAAGGCTATTATTGACTTTCACCCTGTTGAACAATCTTAGTGTCTGCCTCACCTGGCGACGTTTAACAGAACATTCCAAATCAAACCATGGACTGCGCCTGGTGTTGCTTTATGACAATTTCTTTACTCATGCATTGACCAGACAAATATATAAAACCTTCGTTAAATTTTTCCCAGTGCAAGTTCAATATCAGTATCAATATGTTCAAAAGCGTCATCAAAAATTGAAGTAACAGCATCAGATCTAAGCGCGCACAAATAAAATCATTTTCCTTCACTGGATCCCACACATACTTTTGGAACTTTATAATCTTTGGAACTATCATGTTTTGACTCGGGTTTGAGAATGCAAGTTTCAATTCAACAGGCATATGCTTTGATTCTATTCGTGGAGTTACTTTCAACTCACGGCACAATGAAATTAAGCATCTCTGGAGGAAATAAAGTAGTCGATTATACTTGAACCGTTATGGGCTATGTACGTAAAGTTACCGTTCTCATCACCAGGTAGAAAACCATTCAGAATTACTAATTCAAAGTGTTGACACATGTTAATCAAATATTGACCAAAATCATTTGTAATGTAATCTTTTGACACACGAGAAGATGTGTCGTCACGGAAATTATCATCCTCATTGTTGACATCTCCATCATATAAAGATAACTCCTTTGCATTCAAACCCCTGTCCTTGCATTCAAATCCCCAAGAATGATCAAGGGACAGTCACCAACTCTTCATAAACATCCATTATGCACTGTTCAAGGAGTGTAACCCCATTATCAATTTCAGTATGTGCATAGTAAATGCTGTTTACAGGTGGCAAATATACCCCAACTAAAAGAATATCTAGGTTTGAAGTTTTAAGGCGAAGGACAATTGTATTATCATATTCCACTTTAATTTGTGACACCAGTTTTTTGCATAGGTCTTCCTGACAAGAAATACAACCCCACCTGATAAGCGTGCTGTAACAGCATCAGTTAATCGTATGCCTGGGGAGAGAAAAAACATCGTAATGTGGAAAAGAGAAGGAAATGTTTTTGAAAAGGTTTCTATCAAAACAATAAAGTCAAATTGATTAATATAACTTCTAACTTCCGAATCATATACTGCCGACAAACCCTCAATATTGTAGGTCAGAAAAGAAAGGTAATCCTTGTTACCATTATTGACACGAGCACGGCCGTTTCCCTAGCTATTTACACTAACAGGGGGACACGGGAGACCAAGGGGATCGCCATTTTTGGCCACGATTAAGTCCAGGATTGTTCCTAGGTGGGGGCCCTAGAAAAACTCTCAGTGAGCTGTAGCTGTCTAGTCTTAACTCTGCTACGGGTAGGGGCCAGAACATGGGGACATATTTTCTGCCAGAACATGGGGACATATTTTCTGTTTCATTAACTAAGGACATTTGCCATGGGGAAGAATGGGGTTTTCTTTGTTACTGTGTTGCTGACTGGTCCTTGGACTGGTTTTTCTTACATCACACTCTGAGGGGTTCAAAGTGGACAGTTTCTGTTTAACGAGAGTTATACTATCGTCAAGAACGTCTGCCGTTCTGATGATGACCACCCGCTTGGTGCATGCCTTCCAAGTCCCCAACCCCATCGGGTTCCCACGTGTCTGTTACATCCCCCACAGGAACGTGCAACAGGGCTGTCACTATGCACAGTGTTGAGCTCAGGGGTCACTGCGGCTTTGGCTTTGTTCAGACCATGCATGAGCTGTCCCAGTGCTCCTGGGGGGTACTGGTCTTTGCAAGTTTGGGAATCATGCATGTTGTATGGAGGAGGGGGGTGGTTAGGAGTGTAATGAGAGAGGGGGGTGGCTGTAACTGCATGGTGGGGGTGCAGCAGTTGAGCTGAACTGGGAAGGCGGCAGGGGATAGATGAAGTCAGAAGGGGGAGGGGATGAATGGTAGTGGAAGGGGGAGGGGGATGAATGGTAAGTGGAAGGGGGAGAGGGGGGGGGGGTGAATGGGTGGAAGGGGGAGGGGGGTAAATGGTAGTGGAAGGGGGGGGGGGGTGAATGGTAGTGGAAGGGGGGGGGGGTAGTGGAAGGGGGGGAGGGGGGAAGGGGGAGGGGGGTAACTGGTAGTGGAGGGGGGGGGGGGGGGGGGGGGGGCAATGGAAGGGGGGGGGGGGGAATGGACTGGTAGAGGAAGGAGGGGAGTGACTGGTAGTAGTGGAGTGGTAGTAGGAGGGAGGAGTGAATGGTAGTGGAAGGGGGAGGGGGGGGGTGAATGGTAGTGGAAGACGAATGTGGAAAGTTGTAGATGGAGGAGGAATGGGGGAGTGGAAAGGGAAGGGGTTTGTGTGAAAACAGAGGACGGAGTAGGGCAGTGGAGTGAGTAGAAGGAGGGGGGGGGCGGAGGGGGGCAGAGGAAGCAGAAAGGGGAACCGAGAATGACTCGGGACCAGGACAGGACAGCCCTGAGGCAATATCACCAGACACACCATCATGCCGAATGCTGTGCTTCCTTTGTGGCCTGTGTTGGTCAGCAGATTGGCGATGGGTCTGGCGATGGGTGTTGTGTTGGGTCCTACGGCCTTTCACTGTTCTCTGTGGAGATTTCTGCCCTCGGAAACACAGCCGACCGTTTCTAAAGTAGGCTGTCCTGCCCTGAAGCTGATGACGGCGTAGTTCGGCTTGCTGTCGGATCGTCAAGTCACCTGCTACCCGGATACCTAATGCGTCGGCCATGTCTTTCGGCATTCACTTTCCTGCAGTACGGAAATCTTGTCGGACCACTTACGAAGGCGTGCTATGACTGTTCGGGGTCTGCCATCTCGGTTCCTGGAACCTACACGATGGGCACGCTCGATATCATCAAGGGACCATGTTTTGATAGGAAAGAAGCGAGTGAGCAGCTGAACAACTTTTTGCGGGCACAGGTCTTGAAATCCTCTCGTGGGTCTTCTTGAATGTTAAAAAATCTAATATTGTACTGGCGAGAGAAAGCCTCAAGCTTATCTTGATGATCATGCAAATGATCAGTCATATCAGAAAGATATTCCAGCCACTGGAAAACCTGGGAAAACTGTTCTTCAAAGACGGAACACCTACTCGACAGATATACGACCTCTTCCCTAAGCTGTGTATTTTCGTCTTTCAAAGAACGGTATAAAGAGATGAAATTGCTCTCAATAACAGACTGACTGCTACCTAACTGTTGTTCAGCTGCCGTTCTGAGAGAGTCACTGGTGGGTAAGAAGACGCTGGGTCAGGCGGAAATCCTGGCCCAGGATTGGACTCGACGTCGCCACACAGTAAGAGAAACATGACCAGAAAAACACATACGTAGACGGACAACACTCGCGAAGACTTTTCATGCCCGGCCCTCAACGAGATGCTAAGGAGTACCACATAACCCCTTTGAATAGTCTTAGAATGTCTCATGACGGCTAGCATTTGGAATGCATGGTACAGTCTGGAGAACGGAACACTCTCACCTGCTGTGCCGTGCATAAGTTTCTGTAGCGTACCTGTGCGTCTGTCATGACAGCAATAATCTGATGAGGAGCCAGGTTCAGTGTCAACACACAGGAGAATCACCAGCACAGAGAGCACAACTGTCCGAGTGAAACTCAAGGGCCATGGGAGGGACACAGGTCTACGTTTCACACTTGCCAGTTTCGCTCTTTTCCCCATAAGTTTGACAAAGTCCAGAGAAACACACCACATGTATTCCTCCAAGCTAAGTTTGAAAAACTGGCATGGTTTTCCTTTCTTCAGCATCAACAACGCAAAAGACTAGAAAGCAAAGAAACAAAAAAAAAAAAAGAAAAGAAACTTTTTTTTTTTTTTTTTTCAAGCAAAGGCTACATAGCCCACTTTGCCACAGCACAGTAAACAGTGAGTAGAGTGAGTCCGTATATGATCTTCGAATACATGGTTCATGGGATCTGGCTGAACTGCTCCGCAAGAATGACCCCTCCTCTGTCTCCAAGGAAAAAACGGGCGTCATACGTCTGCAAAAGGTAGGAAGCAGGGTGTGTGTGTGTGTGTGTGTGTGTGTGTGTGTGTGTGTGTGTGTGTGTGTGCGTGCGTGTTTGCGTGTGGGTGTGTGTGTGTGTGTGTGTGTGTGTGTGTGTGTGTGTGTGTGTGTGTGTGTTCAATATTTGTTGTTGTTGTTGTTGTTGTTTTTTGTTTGGGGGGAGGTGGAGGTGGATTGTAGAGGAAAAAAAGACAGGATGCTGGATGATTAGCGGTGGGGGATGGAG
>JADBJO010003300.1:215622-220622 GCA_016801955.1 Conus betulinus
TCTCTCTCTCTCTCTCTCTCTCTCTCTCTCTCTCTCTCTCTCTCTCTCTCCTCTCTCTCTCTCTCTTGGGGTAAACAAGGCGATGTTACTAGTTCAGTGTTGTTCTCTTTATTTATAAATGAATTAGCGTTGGAAGTAATCAGAAATGGGAAACATGGTGCTACATTTGCGTGTGATTGCTTTGAATTATTTATATTACTTTTGGCAGATGATGTGGCTCTCTCTTGCCTGAAACAATAGTTGGGTTACAGACTCAATTAAACAGCCTATATAGAGTAGCATCAGAACTCCATCTAAAGCTGAATATGAATAAAAGCAATACAGTCGTTTTTAGGAAAGGTGGATACCTAGCAGCGAAAGAACATTGATCCTACAATGGAGTCCCTATACCCGTTGTTAGTATGTGTAAGTATTTAGGAATTCATTTTTCAACAAGATTGAGTTTTACTGTGTCGTGTCAAAATCTTGCCAGCAGAGCGAAACATGCGATGTTAAGTATACTGCAAAAATTATTTAAATTAAACTGTAGTTCCCTTGTTGTATACCTTAAATTATATGACACACAAGTACAACCAATTGTGCAATATGGGGCTGAATTATGGGGATTAAGTAGTGCAGCTCGACATTGTGAAAAGTACACCTGTCTGCTCTTAAAAAGTTGCTAGGTGTTCAAATGCAAACACCAAATGATTTGATATATGGAGAAACAAATAGATACCCCATTTACATAAATTATGCAGTCAGGTGTGTACGGTACTGGCTAAAGTTGACAAGAAGGGATGAGACACAGATTACCACGAAAAGCATATTGTACGTTGTTTCGATTTGGATTCTCGTGACAAAACCAACTGGGTATCCGATATTCGTTGTAAATTGTATTCATTGGGTTTTGGGTATGTATGACTAAACCAAGGTGCTGAGGGAATAAATCAGTTCCTTACTGCTTTGAAGGAAAGATTGGTTCTTTGAAGATGGCAACAATGGGACTTTCATATTAAGAACAGTGAAAGATTTAGTTTCTATAATACTTTTTGCACAATAGCTGCTGATAAGACGCATTTGAAATTGAACTTAGACAGGCACCTGAAAATCATTATGACAAAATTTAGACTTGGCGTTTCGGAAATCGCTGTCCATAAGTTTCGTTATAAACAATACTCACCTGTCGATATGATTTGTCCATTGTGCAAACAAGCGACAGAAGATGAGGTGCAATTTTGTTTTGTGCTGTGTCCCATTCTAAAGGATTTAAGAGTAAGGTATCTACATCTAAAGTACTACAAATATCCGAATCTGTTTCGTCTTGGATTACTCCTAGCATCAAATAACGAAAGAACAACTAAAAATCTGTCAATTTATCTATATAAAGCGTTTAAGATACGTTCTGTGTGTGTTTCTTAGTGTATCAATTTTGATCAGTTATACTGTATTATATTTCTTTTGGAACGATTTTTTGTTGCACCCCCTTCAATAGGGGCAATTCTCTCTCTCTCTCTCTCTCTCTCTCTCTCTCTCTCTTGCGTATATATGCATGCTTTTGTCAAACCTTCGCAGACAAATTCGTGTATGTGTGAATCATGTACTTCATAATCCTGTGTGCCTTTATTTTTTTTCTCTCTCCTTTTTTTTTCTTTTCTTGGTTTTTTTTTTTCAGTATGTTGTCTCTAAATCCGAGTGCATAATGTAGCTGAGCAAGGAAAGATTGGAATAAGATTGCCTGAAATCTCAAAGCTTGATCGAATAAAAATTTTCTGGGTTCTGAGCTCGCGCTCTCTCTCTCTCTCTCTCTCTCTCTCTCTCTCTCTCTCTCTCTCTCTCTCTCTCTCTCTCTCTCTCTCTCTCTCTCTCTCTCTTCTCTTCTCTCTCTGTTTCTCTGTCTCTGTCTCTCTCCCTCTCTGTCTCTCTCACTCTCTCTCTCTCTGTCTCTGTCTCTCTCTCTCTCTCTGTCTCTGTCTCTCTCTCTCTCTCTCTCTCTCTCTCTCTCTCTCTCTCTCTCTCTCTCTCTCTCTCTCTCTCTCTCTCTCTCTCTCTCTCTCCTCCCAAAACACACCCAGACGCTCGCAAAAGGGACATAATTTGTATAGTTTTAGGAGTGGTAGTCAATGACCTTTATATCTGGCGCTATGATTCCGGCTCAACTTCAGAATACGCCACCTACGTCTCCGGGCAAACAATAAAACGGCATCTGTAGGGCTTAGCTTTGGGCTTCGTTGTTGTTGTTGTGTTGTTGTTGTTGTTGTTGTTTGTTTGTTTGTTTGTTTTTTTTTTTGTGTTTGTTTGTTGTTTTCAGCTATACACATTTCAATGGCGTTCGGTTCGATTTTCGTTTATGGTTGTCTTTTTGTGTGTGTTTTGCCCCTGTTCGGCAATGGCAACGGTGTTTGGTATGATCAGCATAATACTGATACTAAATACAACGAGAAGAATTAGAATGACCTGGGGTTTGGAGGGAGTCAGATCTCTGCATAGATTAATCGGAGCTTGGACCCCATCTTTGGGTCGGTTCATAAATGAAAAGCAAAACAAACATACAAACAAACAAACAAACTATAAACTGAGGTGCCGTGTGTGAACGCGTGCAGGATGTATTGCACGCACGTGAAATCCCCATCACCAATTGTTGGAAGAGAAGACTAGCAGCAGGGCCGTTAGTATGGATGACACGCTTCCACGTAGCATGCACCAACAGAGTGAATGAATGAATGAAAAACTGAGTGGTTGATAGACTGAATGACAGAGGAACTGACTGAATATAGCGTCAGCAGGCAATATGTCGATCAGGTCTCTTCATGAGGGCGGCCCGTGGTGTAATGGGCAGCTCGTGATGTGATGGACAGCCCATGGTGTAATGGACAGCCCATGGCAGCCCGTGGTGTAAGGGGACAGCCCGTGGTGTAATGGACAGCCCATGGCAGCCCGTGGTGTAAGGGACAGCCTGTGGTAAATGGGCAGCCCGTGGTATAATGGACAACCTGTAGTCTAATGGACAACCCGTGGTGTAAGGGACAGCCCGTGGTATAATGGACAGCCCGTGGTGTAATGGACAGCCCGTGGTGTAATGGACAGCCTGTAGTCTAATGGACAGCCCGGTGTAGTGGGCAGCCTGTAGTCTAATGACACAACCCGTGGTGTAAGGGACAGCCCGTGGTGTAAGGGACAGCCTGTGGTATATAATTGACAGCCCGTGGTGTAATGGACAGCCTGTGGGTTAATGGACAACCCGTGGTATAATGGACAGCCCGTGGTGTAATGGACAGCCCGTGGTGTAATGAGCATGAGGATTGTACCACGATAGGAACGTGGTCTCTGACTGATGGTCGACGCTATGAAAGTATTCTGAATGATAAACTAACCATGAAGACCCACTGCCACAGATAGAGATTTGTGGTCAGGAAGTCATGAATGGTGATGCTTCAACATCCCCTCTTCCGGGGTTATGTGATGTTATCTATCACTTTCAATTATGCGTAGTGTGGTCTCGAAACGTAGCGGATAAGGTGTTAGCGTATATGGACTTATCCGAAATCAGTGATACCTCCGTGATGAAACTGAAACTATGCGATGAGATCCGTGAAAACAAAAATTATCGCTTCCTGATGAGATCCGTGAAAACAAAAAGTATCGCTTCCTGATGAGATCCGTGAAAACAAACATTACAACCTTCTGATGAGATCCGTGAGAACAAAAATTACCACTTTCTGATGAGATCCGTGAGAACAAAAATTACCACTTTCTGATGAGATCAGTGAAAACAAAAAATTACCATTTCTGATGAGATCTGTGAGAACAAAAATTACTGCTGCCTGATGAGATCCGTGCAAACAAAAATTACCACTTTCTGAAGAGATCCCGTGAAAACAAACACATTACCACTTTCTGATGAGATCTGTGAAAAACAAAAAATTACACTTTTCTGATGAGATCCGTGAAAACAAAAAGTACCGCTTCCTGATGGCATCCGTGAAAACAAAAAAAATTATCGCTATCTGATGAGATCCGTGAAAACAAAAATTACCACTTTCTGATGAGATCCGTGAAAACGAAAAATACCGCGACCTGATGAGATCCGTGAGAACAAAAATTACCACTTTCTGGTGAGATCCGTGAAATCAAAAATTATCCTTTCTGATGAGATCTGCGAGAACAAAAATTTACTGCTACCTGATGAGATCCGAGAAAACAAAAATTACCGCTAACCTGATGAGATCCGAGAAAACAAAAATTACCGCCACCTGATGAGATCCGTGAAAACAAAAATGACCACTTCCAAGCTCATGAACAGTCTTAAACTGCCAAAAGAGACAAACATCAGGAGGGGAAAAAAAAATTGCACCACGCACGATCATCATGTGATGCATGTGACAAAACGTTGTCCAGACTGGCATCGTAGAAGGTCAGACGCGAAGTGAGGCGACTGCAGGCGGAAATCTAAACACATCTCTTAAAAAGTGTTTTGAATAACTACGCCAAATAACATGGACAAACGAATCACATGACAAAACGCAACGCGTTTCCACCTCTTAGGTCTTCTTAAGGCACACGATAAACAACTCTCTTGACAAGAAAAATGAAGAACGAGCAATCGTCTTGTCAAAGTCGGCACAAGATAGGCGTTGTCCTGGGTGGGATTTTGTTGTTGTTGTTGTTGTTTTGTTTGTTGTTGTTTTTTTTTTTTTTTTTTGTTTGTTTCTTGTTGTTTTTTTTTTGTCTCGCCTGAAGAAGACCTAAGAGGTCGAAACGCGTCGTGTTTTCTCTTGTGTCCATGTTATTTGGCGGATTTATTTCAAACACTTTTAAAAAATTGGCATCGTAGAAGTGATGATCGGCGTGTGTTTCAGCCTGACTCGGCCATCTATCTGTCTTTCAGATGCTATACTGGATATTCTATGTGAACAGAGAAAGTCGTCAGTCACATCCATCTGCCTTCCATGAAGTCCAGCATCGTAGGTCAGCCGGAAATATATCACTCCGTTTCCGTGCGATTCATTACGTGGTTTGGG
>JADBJO010003300.1:238122-243122 GCA_016801955.1 Conus betulinus
CTTTTCGTATGCCAGACTAAATTAGTCAACTAAACATGTGTCGTTTGGATTATAAAAACATGGCTGGAATCGATTGAAAGCATTGCAAATTACTTCTGTTGTTTTTGTTTTGTTTTGTTTTGTTTCGTTTTTTAGGGAGTCTTTTTTTTTTTTCTTAGGCAGGGTTTTTTTCGTCATTGACACCTCTGCCTCTAACTCATACACGTGGGATACAGGAACACTTATGTAAAAGTTCTGCGAAACACGATCAATACTCAATATAAATAACAATCAAGCTCATTTTAACGTGTTCAATACAGGTTCTGTAAAATCACGCCTAATGCAAGTTCTGTAAAATGCCGCATTCAGTTCAACACGCTCGACTCAAAGATCTGTAAAACACGTCCTATGCAAGGACTTTAACACGCGTTCAATTCAACACGTTCAATGCAATTTCTGTAAAGCACGCCCAATGCAAGTTCTGTGAAATGCCGTGTTCAGTTCAACACGTTCAGTGCAAGTTCTGTTAAAAAAAAAAAAAAAAAAAAGAACGTCCAATGCAAGTTCTAAGAACACGTTCTGTAAACACGTCAATGCAAGTTCTATAGTAATACACGTCCAATGCAAGTTCTGAAAAACACGTTCTGTAATGCACGTCCAATGCAAGTTCTATAAAACACGTTCTGTAATACACGTCCAATGCAAGTTCTAAAAAACACGTTCTGTAACACACGTCCAATGCAAGTCTCTAAAAAAACGTTCTGTAATACACGTCCAATGCAAGTTCTATAAAACACGTTCTGTAATACACGTCCAATGCAAGTTCTATAAAACACGTTCTGTAATACACGTCCAATGCAAGTTCTACAAAAAAAACACGTTCTGTAATACACGTCCATTGCAAGTTCTATAAAACACGCTCTGTAATACACGTCCAATGCAAGTTCTATAAAAACACGTTCTGTAATGCACGTCCAATGCAAGTTCTATAAAACACGTTCTGTAATACACGTCCAATGCAAGTTCTATAAAACACGTTCTGTAACACACGTCCAATGCAAGTTCTACAAAAAACACGTTCTGTAATACACGTCCATTGCAAGTTCTATAAAACACGCTCTGTAATACACGTCCAATGCAAGTTCTATAAAAACACGTTCTGTAATACACATCCAATCCACATGTTCTGTAATACACGTCCAATGCAAGTTCTATAAAACACGTTTTGCAATACACAATCAATGCAAGTTCTGAAAAACACGTTCTGTAATGTACATCCAATGCAAGTTCTGAAAAACACGTTCTGTAATACACATCCAATGCAAGTTCTGAAAAAACACGTTCTGTAATACATGTCCAAATGCAAGTTTTATAAAACACGTCCAATGTAAGTTCTGTAATACACGTCTAATACAAGTTCTGTTAAAAAAAAAAAAAAAAAAAAGAAAAAACACGTGCAATGCAAGTTCTGTAAAAAACACGTCCAATGCAAGTTCTATAAAACGCGTCCAATGCAAGTTCTATAAAACACGTCCAATGCAAGTTCTGTTGATACACGTCCAATGCAAGTTCTGTAAAAACACGTTCAATGCAAGTTCTGTTGAAACACGTCCAATGCAAGTTCTATAAAAAACACGTCCAATGCAAATTCTGTTGAAACACGTCAAATGCAAGTTCTATAAAACACGTCCAATGCAAATTCTGTTGAAACACGTCCAATGCAAGTTCTATAAAACACGTCTAATGCAAGTTCTATAAAAACACGTCTAATGCAAGTTCTGTAAAAACACGTCCAATACAAGTTCTGTTGAAACACGTCCAATGCAAGTTCTGTTGAAACACGTCCAATGCAAGTTCTAAAAAAATACGTCCAATGCAAGTTCTATAAAACACGTCCAATGCAAGTTCTGTAATACACGCCCAATACATGTTCTGTTGAAACACGTCCAATGCAAGTTCTGTAATACACGTCCACTGCAAGTTCTGTAATACACGCCCAATACAAGTTCTGTTGAAACACGTCCAATGCAAGTTCTGTTAAAACACGTCCACTGCAAGTTCTATAATACACGTCCACTGCAAGTTCTGTAATACACGTCCACTGCAAGTTCTGTAATACACGTCCACTGCAAGTTCTATAAAACACGTCCAATGCAAGTTCTATAAAACACGTCCAATGCAAGTTCTATATAAAAACACGTCCAATGCAAGTTCTGTTAAAACACGTCAATGCAAGTTCTGTAATACACGTCCTAATGCAAGTTCTGTAATACACGTCCAATGCAAGTTCTGTAATACACGTCCACTGCAAGTTCTGTAATACACGCCAAATGCAAGTTCTGTTGAAACACGTCCAATGCAAGTTCTTTTTAAAACACGTCCAATGCAAGTTCTATAAAACACGTCCAATGCAAGTTCTATAAAACACGTCCAATGCAAGTTCTGTTGAAACACGTCCAATGCAAGTTCTATAAAACACGTCCAATGCAAGTTCTATAAAACACGTCCAATGCAAGTTCTGTTGAAAACACGTCCAATGTAAGTTCTGTTAAAAACACACGTCCACTGCAAAGTTCTGTAATACACGTCCACTGCAAGTTCTGTAATACACGTCCACTGCAAGTTCTGTGAAACACGTCCAAATACAAGTTCTCTAATATATGTCCAATGCAAGTTCTATAAAACACGTCCAGTGCAAGTTCTGTAATCCACATTCAATTCCACACGTCCAGTACAAGTCCTGTAAAACAGTTCGATTTAACACGTTTAACTGAAGTTCTGCTAAACCCATCCAATACAAGTTCTGCAAAATACGTACGATTTAACACGTTTAACACAAGTTCAGGCTAAACATGTCCTGTAAAAATTTCACGTTCAGTTCAACACGTTCAATACGAGTTCTGCTAAAACGCCTAAAGCAGGTTCTGGAAAACACGAACAGTTTCAAATCTGTCAAACATGTTCCAGTCGACACGTTCAATTCAAGTTCTACACAACACATTCAATACAAATTCAATATACTTGAATGTGCATGTTCAATACGATGGATTTTTTTTCAAGCATATTTCATGAACTTTTTTGTGTGTCAAATTACACGTAACCGCATATGCTGAGATCTACTTCAATCTTATAATGCAACTCTGTGGTTTACAGTGACCTCATGCAGACAGGTAGACGAGTCTGGCGACAGCGTTTCGCCAAAATAATGATGGCAGGGGCCCTCGTTATTTTTCCTTATTCCAGCATGCTCTGATGCGCTTCGCGAATTCGTGTACAGACTCTTTTAGACGTAGTGCACTGGCTTTGTCTTGAGAAACACACAGATGCCATTTTCTCTGCTGCTGGAACTCTTGTGTGCTGCTGCCAAAGGGTCGAATATTGGCTGGTAAAAAGCATACACTGCTTGCCACTTGCATACGGGAAATGAAAAAAAAAAAAAAAAATATATATATATATATATATATATATATATATATATATTGAATTATAAACAAAGCTTGCTCTTATGTGTTAGATTGTAGAAATAGAGGGGGTGATAAGCCTTCATATTTGCAGTGGTAGATAATTCTGCCTAACTAACAGTATGTGTACGTGCATACTGTTAGTTAGGCAGAATTATCTACCACTGCAGATATGAAGGTTTATCACCCCCCTATTTCTACAATCTAACACATAAGAGTAAGCTTTGTTTATAATTCAATATTTCTTGCAGTCATTGCAACACCAAGCTGCTCTGTAAGTTGCTGGAATGGTCCTCGGTACTTATCCTTGGAATTTATTAGTTTCTTGTAATTTAGTCCCTTGCGAATTCATTCCAAGAACTGGCCCTCAGCACTTGTGTCTTAAGAGTTTATCTTTTTATATTTTCTACTTTTCACAAGAAAATGTAGCTTGTTTTGCTCTTTCATGATTTTCTTTTGCTTCGTAGGTGGCACTTTTGGTTGTTGTTTTTTTGAAAACTCAACAAACATACTGCGGTATTGCACACCAGCCTTTTTCTGGGATAGCATTCTTCTTAAAACCGAAAAGGCAGAGGAGTCATTTGAGAAGTATTAATTATTTCCCGTTCACCCACTCAAATACATACTGTTAGTTAGGCAGAATTATCTACCACTGCAGATATGAAGGTTTATCACCCCCCTATTCCAACAATCTAACACACAAGAGCAAGCTTTGTTTATAGTTCAATATTTCTCGCAGTCATTGCAATACCAAGTTGCTGGAATGGTGCTTGGTATTTATCCTTGGAATTATTAGTTTATTATATATATATATATATATTTTCTTCAATTTTTTTTTTTTTTTTTTTTTTTTAGTAATTTCACATTTTTGGTCAGGTCATTACTATGATGATGGAAGATTTGTTAACCTGCGCTTGTTTTGCCCCACTACTTAATTTTTTTAACTTTATATATGTGTGTTTGTTGTGTGTGTGTACATACCCACATAGATAGATATGTGTGCGTGTGTATAGATAGATATTTATATATATATATATGTGTGTGTGCCCATGCACCCCCTCCCCTTCTTCCATTCAGCTGTATTACCCGTACCTCCTTCTCTCTCTCTCTCTCTCTCTCTCTCTCTCTCTCTCTCTCTCTCCCCGCGTATATCTCTTCCTTTCCTCACATCTTTCCTCACTGTCATCAACGCTCTTCTCTTGTTCCTCTTCCCTCGCCTACATCGGCTCAGTGTGACAGTCAGAGCTTTCATCCTGGAGTGTATCATAGCTCTGACCTCAGATATTCTCTTTAGACCCTCAGTTTTGAATCCTTCTGTCACTCTTGTAATACACTTTTGCAATAAAATGCGATTGACTAGTACAATCTTTGATCATGCCACATTTGGAGAAGGTTAGGTGAAAAGTGTTGATTTGTACAAAAAGCAAGAACACAGACACGCAGACAGGCACAGAGCGCACTATATGTATTTATGTAATAAATGCAAATTTTGTAAGAGACAGACAGATAATCGATAGATAGATAGGTAGATATTTGGCGCATTCACCCATGAAAGATAAA
>JADBJO010003300.1:250622-253694 GCA_016801955.1 Conus betulinus
CAACCCCTTGCTGTGTGCCTCTGCCTACACCGAAATCGATGTCCCACCACGGAACACTGCACATCGACATGGCACTGTGCGATCGCAGACAGTGAGTCAGTGACAGTCATTTCGAATTTAGACCTGCTATCTGACACAGATGTTAAAAGCTATGTGTTAACGAAGACGACGATGGTAAGTGTGGTTTCTTTTGTGAAAAATGATTCGTCTGTAGCTGAATCTACGCAACAAGTAATTCAAACATTTGTTGCAGCAACAAATCAGTGTGATACAGACAGTAGTAGTGATTATGCGGATACCACTGGTGTTACGGCACAGACACCTCATGCAGAAAAACATCACAATCTCTGACCTAATGGCGTGCTTGGAAGAAACAGCAGGGAACATGAATGATCGCCTGTCGGAACTGCAAGAAAAGGTGAAAGGCAGCACTATACGCAGCAAAGAGGTGGAAAAACCGAAATCCTGACAATCTATCGTGATTATTGCACTGTTGTAACTAATGAACATCTGGAAAATCCAGTTATTGACAGTTACCTGTGTTATCATTGTATTTAACGGTCTATACAATTCCGTGATTTGGGATCCAGTCGCCACGTACTTTCTTGTATTGTATTGTTGTTTATTTCTCATTTTTGTGACTGTACAGTCCCCTACCTCCATCGTCTGCCAATCATGTGAATGGGCTTGTTAAGCGTAACACAATAAGTCATTCATTCAATAATCATCATTCATTCATTCATTCGTTCGTTCGTTCATTCATTCTCTCTCTCTCTCCTCTCTCTCTCTCTCTCTCTCTCTCTCTCTCTATTTAAAGACAGGATTATCGCATGTAGTAAACAAAATTGGCACTCTGAGCTAGAAAAATAATGATAGATATAGATGGTGCCATTCCTTTAAGGATATATTTCAAACAGAGAAATACTAACATGTGTTAGGAACTATTGGCACAGAATTAATTTGACAAGATTTCGGTTAAGAGTAACTGGTCTAAAAAAAAATTGTAAAAGATGGTTCCTAAATGCTTCAATTAATCAGGAAGATACCAGTTGTCCATGTTGCGACAATGAGTGTGAAGACGAGGTGCATTTTTTTTTTTTATTTACTGTGAAGCTTATAAACATAATTCGAAAGAACTGTTCCTGTTTAGTATCCTTTTCTGGAGTTCCAAACGAAATTCGTGTCGTCGCGAATATTCTTTCTAGTGATAATCCCAATAGGTTACAGGAATTAGCTAAATATATCGCTCTTTCGACGCAAATCAGACAAAAAAAAGATGAATGCTCCTAACGAGATATGATAATTAATTTGCAGAACAAAATGATCCTGAATTTTTGCTATATAAAAAACGTGCATATTATTGAATGGGAGGATTGCGGGAAGAAATAGGGAAAGGGGAGGGGGGGGGGGGGGGACGAGTGTAAGGAGGAGAAAGGACTAGGTGAATGAGGTGAACGAATGTCCGGGAATGTGAGTGGATGTGTTCGTGCGTGAATAATGTGCATGCATATTATGCTTTTTGTATGTAAACAATATCGATTGCAAGTACGCCTTCAGTGAGGGGCCTTGGCCTGAACTGGATAAAACTTTGTCATTCTCTCTCCTCTCTCTCTCTCTCTCTCTCTCTCTCTCTCTCTCTCTCTCTCTCTCTCTCTTAATGTGTGTGTGTGTGTGTGTGTGGTGTGTGTGTGTGTGTGTGTGTGTGTGTGCGTGCGTGCGTGAGTGCTTGCGTATGTGTGTGTGTGTGTGTGTGTGTGTGTGTGTGTGTGTGTGTGTGTGTGTGTACACACACACACACACACACGTGCACGCGGACGTGCACACGCGCAAACGCGTGCACGCGCACACACACACACACACACACACACACACACACACACACACACACACACACACACACACACACATACAGATAGAGAGATGGATGGATGGATAGGTCGTAGATAGATAGGTAAAATAGATAGGGTAGGTAGTAGGTAGATAGGTACATACATAGATACAAACAAACCCACACACAGATAGATAGATAGATAGATAGATAGATAGATAGATAGATTGATGATTTTGATGATTGATTGAATTGATTGATTGATTGATTGATTGATTGATTGATTGATTGATGGATTGATGGATGGATGGATGGATGGATGGAATCTAAATTGTGTCTTTGAATCAGAACCACGAAGGAAACTTGCTGCTCTCTCTCGAAGTGCCAGATTCCCAGTGAATACTTTCCTAATAAAAATTAATATACGATATTCATTCCCCGATCCCAGAACGGATCTGTTTTAAGTCTAACTTTACGTCTTTGGGGTGGTGGTTTAGGAAGGACGAGATCCCTGATCTCTTTAGAAAGAAAAACCAAAATAGCTCATTTGATATAAAATATCACATCGCAAGTATTCAAAAGGAAAGGGACGCTACTGATGTCATGGTTTGCAGTGTGATAATGATATTTGACTGATTTTGCACCTCTCTCTCTCTCGCTCTCTCTCTCTCTCTCTCTCTATCTCTCTCTCTCTCTCTCTCTCTCTCTCTCTCTGTGAATATTTCATTTCTATTCGGATGGACACTGTTTGCTTCATCAACTTGTTTTGAAGCCTTTTTTTTTTCATTTGTTTATGAGGGAACATGGTGTAAAGAAAACATCAGCTCATCTTCTATCTTTCCTGATTCGTTAGTTCTTTTATTTCGTTTTCTCTGCGAGCACGTTTGGCCTGTAGTAGGGTTGGGGGGTGTTTTTCATGTTTCTCCGTGGGTTTTTTTCGTGTCTTTCTTATTGTTTTTTCTTTTGTTTTTGGTTGGGTGTGTGGTTGTTTTTGTTGTGGTTTGGTGTTGGGGGGGGTTTTTTTGGTTGTTGATGGGAAATAGGATGGGATGATTCTGGGGGTGGTGTTGCGGGAAGGTTTCAAGTTATTGCGTTTGTGGGACGTTGCTTGTCTTCATTTTATTTCATGGAGGGCAGGGTAATGTAAATTGGTATTAATGAACTTAACCTGGTCTCTCCAATTCAGTTTTTCAATAACGTATTCACTTTCGTACTCACATCGGGGTGTTACTTTTATTGGCTCC
>JADBJO010003301.1:0-5000 GCA_016801955.1 Conus betulinus
CGCGCATGATATTGGATGGAGATAAGTGATTGATCGCTCATTTTCGTCCGCCTGAGCGTTGTGTGTTCTTGACTGAAGGAAGACCTACGAGGTAGGAAACGCGGTCGTGTTTTGTCTCGTGAATAGGTTGGTCCAAGTTTGGGGGAGGAAGAAGCCTTCTAGATTAGTTTTCAAAGAGGACAAAAATGATCAATTCAGTCAAAATGAATTACGCTCAAGAAAAAAAAAAAAAAGAAAAAAAAGGAAAAGTCTAAGCACACTCAGCGCTTGGAATTGTAATCAACACTATGATATACTTCCTTCAATTTTTGTCGGTTTGAATCCAGTCTCGTATTGTGTGTGTGTGTGTGTGTGTGTGTGTGTGTGTTGTGTGTGTGATGACTTTAAGTGGTAAATCTAACCACCAGATGTCTGTGTTCCACTCCAGTATATCGGGGCGACGCCATCATGTTTTTTTTTTTTTTTTTTTTTTTTTTTCATCATAGATAGATGTGTTCAGGTCATTCCAGTTGTTGAACGGTTACCGTGTTTTACACTAAATATAAGCAAAAAGGCACAAACTCTGAGCAGTCTTGATAGAACTGAAGTCATAAAGGCCTACCCTTTTTCCCTGCGTCTGCCGGGTCGGGTGGGTGTGGTGTGTGTGTGTGTGTGTGTGGGTGCTGTGTGGTGTACGTGTGTGAATGTGTGTGTGTGGAGTGAGTAGTGAGTATGTGTGTGTGTGTGTGTGGTGTGTGTGTGTGTGTGTGTGTGTGTGTGTAGTATAAGTGCGTGTGCGCGTGTGTACGCGTATGTGTATGTGTGTGTGCGAGAGTGTGTGGGTGGTGTGTGTTTGTATGTGTGCGTGCGTTGTCTGTGTGCGTGCGTATGTGTATCGAGGACGTGCGTGTGTGGTGGCATGTGGCTGTGTAAATGTGTGTGTGTGTGTGTTGTGTGTGTGTGTGTGTGTGTGTGCTGTGCGCACGCGCGCGCGAGCGTGTCGTGTGAAGAACGTATGTGGACGAGGACGGTGTGGGCGGTGTGCGTGCGCGTGTGGGTGTACCCACCGGGCGTGCGCACTTGTGTGTGGTGTGCCGCGTGCATTACCTTTTTCAAGATCCTCATTATTTGAAAACGATGCTCTGGAGAGAGAAAAAAAAAAATTTGCTCTACCACTATACATCTACATGCAGTATTGGGAGATATCCAGAACACGGTCACCACACACACACTCATTGCTTGAGGGAAACGCTCCTCTATATCTAAAACCACACGTCAATCCCATCCTTCACAGCGCAGTCTCTTCTGTGGGACGACCATCACGACCGTCCAGCGGCTTTCCGGATGACGTCCCACGCGTACTCCACGTCAATCCTCTCGCACAGGGGGCTGCAGATGGCCAGGCGGAGGAAGAAAGGTTGTCCTTGACCTTGGAAGGAACGAGGTTGGATCTTGCCGTCGGGCGTTCAAGTCCCGTATCAAGCAGCCGCTCCGAATCTCGTTTGGGTCCTGAAGAATAGGGTAGGGTGGGGTGAGGGGGGAGGGGGGGGAGACACAGTTTCAGAACTCTGTTCAAATAGATGGTCAGGCAGGCTCATAATTCTGGGAAGACTGGTGCTACACAGTGAAATAATTAACGTTACTTAAAATGATGCGTCTTCGAGATTCTCCATTCAAACAGTACAATCAAAGCAGACCAGCCGCCGTGGGCGTGAGCGATAGTAGCTGGGAGGTCGTGGGTTCGGATCCCATTAAGGTCATGTGGGTTTTTTTTCTGCCCCAAACCGGCTCCTACCAGAGATTTGAGTTTGCCGCGGGGCTCAGTTGAGAAGAGACGGGACCACACAGTCGAGTTTCATCCACTTAATGGATGCGTTTCTGAGAGTGTTGGTCAAATCTCCTGACCAACACTGCAGGTGCCTGTATCTCTCGGGCCTGGTTGACGCCCAGCGGGAAATATTATGAAAGAGGAAGCGTAGAATACAGCCCTGTCATGTAGTCCTCAGACCGAAATGGACGCAGTCCGTAGCATCATTTTACATCATCCTCATTCTCATCGATCAAATAAAATAACACACACACACACACACCACACACACACACACACACACACACACACCACAGACGACACACACACACACACACACCACACAGAACACACACACAAACAGTACAATCAAAGCCCGGCTGGCTCGTACGGGAGAACACTTCGAATCGCAAAATCGCACAGTTTAAATTTCGTTTACTTCAATGAATTGCGTCTTCGAGGCTGGAGCTCAAAATCATCTAGCCATCACTGCAACGTGTCTGCCCATCTCTCGGGACTGGTTGACACCAGGATGAAATATAAAGGGAAGCAGAGTAGTGGCAAGTTCGTTTCCTAATCGTCGGTATCGGCAAGGTCACGGGCCTGTCATTCGACAGGGACGTGGGTGACACCCTCCGCAGGGGGAAATTCCCACATTTACTCGGGTTCCTTAAACAAGCAAACGTTGTGCGTCAGCAGCGGGGAAAGGGGGTGGAGGAGTGGGGTGGGGGGTGGGGGGTGGGGGTTAGCGGTGGGGGGGGGGTGGGGGGGGGAGGAGGTGGGGGAGGAGAGGAGGCTAGTAAGTGGTGTCCTGCGCATGTTGAAAGCAGACCAGCACCACCGAATACCCACCGAACACCACCGAAGAGACATGGCGACGATGCAGTGTCTCCTCGGCGGCGGGGGTGACCTCTTGACGATTCCGCCAGCGACTGCTGCCGGTGTGGACTGCGCAGCTAAAGGCAGTAAGATATATAACGCTGGGTGTGGCTATGTATGGAGGAGTCAGAATGAGAGGCGTGATAGAGTGATGCCCCTTAAACTTGTGGAAGATTAAACAACACAGCCACAGACTCGCACACACACACACACCACACACAAAACACACACCTCATGAACACACACAGACAAAAAAACCACACACGCACAGGAAGAAGATTCTGTCAGACAGAGAGAGAGAGAGAGAGAGAGGGGGGGGGGGAAACAAACACACCACCACACACACACACACAACACACACACCACACACACTCAAAGTTTCACTTTGTTTTTCGTCGTGATTGAAATTTGAACAGCGCAATCTCCGGTCTTCACACACACCACACACACACACACACACACACACACCCACACACACACGCACGCACAACAATGCACACACACTCAAAGTTTCACTTTTTTTTTTCCGTGATTGAAATTTGAACAGCAATCTCCGGTCTCCTAAGAGTGTCTGAATCCAAATCGCCCTCGACCCTTGAAAAACTTGCCCATAGTCTGGATGGGACGGGGAACTAGAAGAAGGGGTGGACATGGGAGGGAAGGGGGGGGGGGGGTAAGGGACGGGGGGAGGGTGATAGTATACGGTGGTCCTAGCCACACCCGGCGTTTTTTCAAACGAAAATATATTGATAATTGCAGTCACTTGTGAAAATCTGTCAAAAAAACAAACAAACACAACAACAAAAAAAAAAACCCAACGGGCCCAAACCAACGATTGCATTTTATATCAAAAGGTAGACTATTCCCTATGTTCTTTTAGACTGTTGGGGCTTTTGCTTTACAGCAGATTCCATGAAAACCTTGGTCAGAGATGTCCGCACCTGATGTGATTGTTGAATTTCTGAAAGAGATCAACAATGTTCATCTGATCTACCATTTTATAGAATAAAGGAAGAAAGGTTTTCCGGTGGTAGGTTTTTTCCGGTGTTATATATATTTTTTAGAAGATATATATATATATATATATATATATATACTTTTGTTACTGTGACTTGAGAGTGACTTAACGTGGTGCGGCCCTTCGCCGTCGGCTATGCTACAAGCAAAACTATCTGTCCTATTCCCTATGTCTTCCACTTATGGTGAAGGATATGCGGAAAACTATCCTGTCTTAAACAGACAAACAACCAAACAACCTCCAAAAACAACCAACCAACCTCCAAAAAAGCAGTCAAAAGAAAATGTACTACCTACAAAATACATAATCATGTCATGTGCTTGATCACAAAAATGAATTCAAGCCGAGAACAAAGCAAGACCAAGGCGCTAAAATGTGATCATTTCCCCTTAGCAACTCAAATTCGTTGTCATGGTAGATGACAGGGCTAAAAAATCATGTCACACACACACACACACACACATGTCACACACACACACACACACACGCACACACACACACACACACACACGCACACACACACACACACACACACAGAGTCAGGCCACACCCAGAATAACACGACATGCAGTCCAACGTCACCTTCAGTCTGAAGCAGACCAGGCCCAGAAACGACGTCAGCAGCGATCTCAAACCTGACGTCACTTTTCACCATGGCCTCGAAGTCGTGTGCTAGGCGTACATCCTGCAGGAAGCACACGGGTCAGCACTTCAGCACAACACGATGATGGTTCAAAGGTTATAAGTTAATGGTTGAAGGTTAAAGGTTAAAAGTTCCTAGCCCCAATAGCTACAAGGACGGTGAACTGTTCGAGAGTCGCCGGGTTTAATGCACGGCATCGTGGAAAGACGGTGCCTATCCTTTCCCCTTTCACCTCTCCTTCACTAAACGGATTCAAGTACTCATTTTACTCTAAACTGATTAAAGTACTCATTTAGAGAGAGACTGAGATGGGAGAGAGAGAGAGAGAGGAGAGAGAGAGAGAGAGAGGAGGGGAAGGAGAGAGAGAGAGGGAGATACGAGAGGAGAGAGAGAGAGAGAGAGATGGACGAGAGATGAGAGAGAGACAGACAGGACAGACAGACAGACGGACAGGACAGAGAAACAGACAGACAGACAACAGAGAGAAGGAGACACACACAGAGAGAGAGACAGGAGAGAGAGAGAGACAGACGAGAGAGAGACGCACAGAGAGACAGCAGACAGACAGACAGACAGAGACAGACAGAAAGAGAGAGACGTGGGAGAGTTTTCAGCCTTAAAAAAATCCGACCTCACGACAGATTCGAACTCAGGACCGTCAATTCCACAGCCGA
>JADBJO010003301.1:10000-15000 GCA_016801955.1 Conus betulinus
TCCTCGGTGTGATGTCCATGACAACAAACTAACTAAGTTTGGGAGGATGTACCGGGTAACTACGGTCCCCCTGGGGAAGTAAAATTCTGCTCAAATTATCCCCCCCCCCCCCCCCCCCCCTGCCCCGCTTTCTGTCAATCTCTCCCCCTCCCCCATTTTCTTAATCTTCCATTTCTTTTCTTCATTTTTTCTAAAAGTTCAAATCTTTGTCAGTCATTATATGAATGACTGAAGAATTGTTAGCCTGCATTTGTTTTCACCCACTACTTAACTGTTCAGCAGCATTATATATATATATATATACATATATATATATACATAATACATACCATACATATATATATATATATATTATATCTAATATATATATATATATATATATATATACTTATGAAAAACAACACACACACACACACCACACACAGCCCCCCCCACCCCCCCCCCCCCCCCCCCCCACCCACCCCCCCCCCCCCACCCCCCCCCAGCCCCCACCCCCCCCCCCACCCCCCCACCCCCCCCCCCCCCCCCCCCCCCCCCCCCCCCCCACCCCCCCCCCCCCCCCCCCACCCCCCCCCCCCCACCCCCACCCCCACCCCCCCCCCCCCCCCCCCCCCCCCCCCCCCCACCCCCCCCCCCCCCCCCCCCCACCCCTCCCCCCCCCCCCCCCCCCCCACAACCCCCCCCCCCCACCCCACCCCACCCCTCACGCCCCCCCCACACACAACACCCCCCACACGCACACCACCCACACACCCACACACCCCCACCCCCACCCACCACCCCAACCCACACACACCACACACCCCACACCCACCACACCCCCACCCCACCCACCCACCCCCCTCCCCCCCCACACCCCCCCCCCACCCCCCACACCCCCCCACACACCCCCACACCCCACACTCACACACACACCACTCCCCCCCCCACCCACCCCACACACACACCCCCCCACCCACGCCCCCACACCCCCCCCCCCCCACACCCCCCCCCACCCCCCGCCCCCCCCCACACCCCCCCCCCACACCCCCCCCGCCACCCACGCACACCCACACCCCCCCCCACCAACCCCACCCCCCCCCCCCCCCCGCACCCCCCCCCCCACCCCCCCCCCCCCCCCCCACACACCCTAGTTCCCCCCCCCCCCCCCCACACACCCCCCCCCACACACACCCCCCCACACAACTCCCCCCCCCCCCCCCCACACCCACCCCCCAACCACCCACCCCCCCCCCCCCCCCCCCCCCACCCCCCCCCACCAACACCCCCCACCAACTCCCCCCCACCCACCCCCCCTGCCCCCCATCTGATAGGCACCCCCCCCCACCCACCCCCCCCCCCCCCATCCACGCCCCCCAAACCCGCATCCCCCCACACACACACACACACCACACACGCACAAACAACAGCACGCACCGCACACGCACCACACACTTCACGCACACGCACACAAGGCAAACACACACACACCCACAACCCACACACACACACGCACGCACGCACGGACCCACAACTCCACACACAACACTTTTCACACAGGCACACACACACAACACACTTCACACACACACACACCACACCACACTCACGCACACACGCAGTCCACGCACCACGCAAGCACGCACACACACGCACACGAACACACTACACCACACACACACTCTCTCTCTCAACAACCACACACACACACACACACACACACACACGACACGCACGCCGCAACCACGCACCAGGCACGCACGGCACGCACGCACGCGCAACGCAACGCACACACAAACAAACACACCACACACACACACAACACACACACACACACACACACAACTCCGTGTCTTTTTTCCCGAACACATCTAAAACCTTTTTTGCATCGGTGTCACAGTCTGCCATCCTTTACAACCGATTCCTAGTTGATATCTTACAGATTGATTAACTGCCCCCTTCATAGCAATAATAAGTACTTTGCTGGGTCCTACCGCACCTTCGTGTGTAACTTTTTCTCTCTTCTTGATTAACTGTTACTTCGAAGCAATAAATAAACAACGTGTTTTTTTTTTTCTTCTTCTTCTTCCCCTAGACACAACATCAACGTCTTTGTATCTTTTTCGCCTACCATTTTTCATCTCAAAACATTAACCTGTTACGCAGCTTACAGCCATTTGAGGGGACTGTTTGGGGGCCGGAACTGCTCATCTGGTAGAGCGCGGAGTCGTGATCCTGGTGATCCCGGGTCGCGGGTTCGAATCTCCACCGTGCCGTTTCAGCACAGGGTTATTGTTTTTGTTTTCCCTCGGAGTTAACATTGGTTTCGACCTGTTTCCCGAAAAGAAAAGTCTCTTTCATGACACAATTAACCGGAGTTTTTGAGTGCGAACGGACACAGAATTTTGTTACTCGCACGTAAAATCCCAACACCAAGTGTCGTCGGAGAAGGCCAGTTTTGCCGTTGGTTTGGATGGCATGTACGCGCATGGCACTCTCCATGAAAATGGAAAGAATGCGTGATAGACCAAATGGCTGATAGTCAACTGAATGATTTGGGAAAACGACATGAAAATGGAAAGAATGCGTGATAGACCAAATGGCTGATAGTCAACTGAATGATTTGGGAAAACGACATGAAAATGGAAAGAATGCGTGATAGACCAAATGGCTGATAGTCAACTGAATGACTTGGGAAAACAACTGAGTAGCAGTTGGAAACACCTCTCCTCCGGTTCCATCCAGGTGGGCAGCCCGACATGATTATAATCGTCTGACGTCTTAAATAACAGACTACAAAATGCTCAAAACAATACTCCCCATCACAGCCAGCCCGAGAATAGACAGACAGACAGATACATACATATTTACGTAGATCAACAGACAGACAGACAGGCAGACAAATAGATCGATGGATGGATAGAGAAATAGACTGGCAGACAGACAGACAGACAGACAGGCAGATAGATAGATAGACAGACGGACGGATGGGTGGATAGATAGACAGACAGATAGGTAGACAGAGGAACAGACAAACAGATAGATAGATAGATAGATAGATAGATAGATAGATAGATAGATAGATAGACTGATAGACAGACAGACGACAGACAGACAGACAGATAGATAGATAAATAGATAGATATACTTATCGACGGGAAGACAGAAAACATTTACAGACAGACACGCAGACAGACAGACAGAGACAGATCGATAAACAGACAGACAGACAAACAGACGGTTGATAGACAAGCAGACAGACATGCGCTCACGGCAAACAGGAAATCCGGCACCCTTTACGGTGTACTTACAGACAGGTCCCAGTTCTTTCAGATTGTCAAAAGCACAGGACGACGTGGAGCCCGAGGTGGCACAGAACTGGAACACAGAGCAGCAACGAACAGACAAAACGACTGAAAAAAACGAACTGGATCACACAATACAACGAACAGACAGAGAACGATTGAAAAACGAACTGGATCACACAATAATACAACGAACAGACAGAACGACTGAAAAACGAACTGGATCACACAATACAACGAACAGACAGAATGACTGAAAAAACGAACTGGATCACACAATACAACGAACAGACAGAACGACTGAAAAACGAACTGGATCCACAATACAACGAACAGACAGACAGAACGACTGAAAAACGAACTGGATCACACAATACAACGAACAGACAGAATGACTGAAAAACGAACTGGATCACAAATACAACGAACAGACAGAATGACTGAAAAAAACGAACTGGATCACATAATACAACGAATAGACAGAATGACTGAAAAAACGAACTGGATCACACAGAATGACTGAAAAACGAACTGAATCACACAATACAACGAACAGACAGAATGACTGAAAAACGAACTGGATCACACAGAATGACTGAAAAACGAA
Source organism: Conus betulinus (assembly GCA_016801955.1). NCBI lineage: Eukaryota > Metazoa > Mollusca > Gastropoda > Neogastropoda > Conidae > Conus > Conus betulinus. The sequence continues at coordinate 13,892 of JADBJO010003301.1, forward strand.
CTGAATCACACAATACAACGAACAGACAGAATGACTGGAAAACGAACTGGATCACAAAGAATGACTGAAAAACGAACTGGATCACACAATACAACGAACAGACAGAACGACTGAAAAACGAACTGGATCACACAATACAACGAACAGACAGAATGACTGAAAAACGAACTGGATCACACAATACAACGAACAGACAGAATGACTGAAAAACGAACTGGATCACACAATACAACGAACAGACAGAACGACTGAAAAACGAACTGGATCACACAATACAAAGAACAGACAGAACGACTGAAAAACGAACTGGATCACACAATACAACGAACAGACAGAATAACTGAAAAACGAACTGGATCACACAATACAACGAACAGACAGAATGACTGAAAAACGAACTGGATCACATAATACAACGAACAGACAGAATGACTGAAAAACGAACTGGATCACACAGAATGACTGAAAAACGAACTGAATCACACAATACAACGAACAGACAGAATGACTGAAAAACGAACTGGATCACACAGAATGACTGAAAAACGAACTGAATCACACAATACAACGAACAGACAGAATGACTGGAAAACGAACTGGATCACTCAGAATAACTGAAAAAACGAACTGAATCACACAATACAACGAACAGACAGAATGACTGAAAAACGAACTGGATCACACAGAATGACTGAAAAACGAACTGAATCACACAATACAACGAACAGACAGAATGACTGAAAAACGAACTGGATCACAATACAACGAACAGACAGAATGACTGAAAAACGAACTGAATCACACAATACAACAAACAGACAGAATGACTGAAAAACGAACTGGATCACACAGTACAACGAACAGACAGAATGACTGAAAAACGAACTGAATCACACAATACAACGAACAGGCAGAACGACTGAATCACAAAAAAACGAACTGGATCACACAGTACAACGAGCAGACAGAATGACAGAAAAAAAAAAACGAACTGGAACACACAGTACAACAAAAGAAGACAGAATGACAGAAGAACGAAGTGGATTACACAGGGCAACGAATAGACTGAATGACAAAGAAAAAGAAAAAACGGAGTGACTGATATTGAC
>JADBJO010003301.1:20000-27500 GCA_016801955.1 Conus betulinus
TCGTGACTGAATTTGTCGATCCTCTAATGTGCTAATCTTAAATAAATGTCAGCGAACAGCCTACCTTGCGTTGAAGACATCAAGCTAGATGACAAACTCGTTCATTTCCTTTGGCCTATTTGTTTGTGTCTTGCCTAAAGAAGACCTAAGAGGTCGAAACGCGTCGTGTTTTGTCTTGTGACTCGTTTGTCCACGTTTCTCTTTGCGATTCGCTAACATTTTATTTAAGAATTGTTTAGATTTCCGCCTGCAGTCGTCTTACTTTGCAACTAGATCTCTAATGTGCTGTTTTTCATCGTCTCGTTAAATATTTGTACGATTTCGTCACAGTGAACCCGCTAAGTTCGCTAGTGCAGAGACTTAATGTTCTCCTGTGGGGATGTCAGGAAGTCTACCATCACAAGTTATATCTCAGCCTTCAGCAAATTCTGTTCTGAAATCTCTTTTTCTATCACTTTCTTAACTCTGCGGTGTGTGTGTGTGTGTGTGTGTGTGTGTGTGTGTGTGTGTGTGTGTGTGTGTGTGTTGTGTTGTTGTGTGCGTGTGTGCGTGCGTGCGTGCGTGCGTGCGTGTGTGTGTGTGTGTGTGTGTGTGTGTGTGCGAGTGTGTGTCTCTCTCTCTCTCGCTCTCTCTCTCTCCCTCTCTCACACACACACACACACACACACACACACACACACACACACACACGCTTTCGTAGGCTAACTGTTGTCAATGTACTTTCCTTCCTTTGTAGTCCAGGCATTTGTTCTTGTCCTAAAAAGTACTTGCATATTTTTTTTTTTCTTTAATTATACATACTTATACGCTAGTTTTCATCTCGGTCCCACAGGGAAAACCCAGTTACGTTATAATCCGGCGACTAGGTACAAAGCTTTGGTCACTGAAATGGGCACCTGCTGCCCATCCTTCGTTGCTGTTTGTAAGTATGATTTCTTATGTACTTTTGTAGCGTTAAAATGCTTTTGAATGGTTAAAAAAAAATCAGATTCCAACGAGCAGCAGTATGCCCTCGTTGTTCAGACAGTATGATGCTCCAAGGCACCAACTTATGAGTCACAGATACTCTTTCTGTACGTCAAAATCATTGTTTTATAGCGATTCAAGTTAAGGCTCAACATTAGGCACAACAAACAGCAGGAACACAACAAACGTATGAAGGAATAAAACTGATGATTTGCTGTGAAACCAGCAAGCGTCATTTCTACTGTTTTCGTTGTCAAAAAAAAAAAAAAAATCACCATTTTCACACTGAAAATAATCAGCGCTTTTAGAAGAGAGTAATCTTATATTTTTTTTCTGAATGAGTCGAAAAACGAGCAAGTTGTACCTGGCTGTGCCCATCTCTCTCCAGGCTGGATTTTCTTGTTGGGTTTACTCCCCTTAATCTGAAGGAAGACGTGGATACTTGGCTCCCAGCAGCAGAGGCGAACTTCGGACACGGTTTTGCTATAATAAAGCAGCAATATCCAGTGGCTGCGCTAAAACAGTCCTCCGAGGAACTGCTGAGGGAAGGAGACGGAAGGGAAGAAAGAACAAGATGCAAAGCATATAAACGTACTCCCAATACAGCGACAGAGGGGACACAATTTCCAGTTAGTGGAAGAAAAAAAAAACTCGACAGTGCGGCGTTTATTTCCCTTATCGGACTTGATTTTTAAAAATCATCATTTATAGCCGTTCGTAACGGCTATTCTGGTAAAATAAAACATTGGGCATCATCCCTGACCTATAATGAGCATACCTACAAATTTTCAGAAAGATCGGCCTAGAAGTTTTGTTTGGAGCGAGTGGAACACATTTTGACCCACAGACAGACAGCATTTCTTAGTTCCCTTTGTAAAAGTACTCCTTGTTCAATAAGAACTGGGAGTAAAAAAAAACGATGGACCGACAACGTCGCAGAACGGACAAGGGAAACCACATGCACGCTGACACCCAGGCCTTGGGTCAAGCCTGACAGAGATGGCAGACTCTGGAACCGCTCTTTAACGCGGAACACCATTGACTTCTTCACAGAGCCAAAAAGAGCATGAACAAGGCGAACAATCTCTCTCCTACCCTTCGTTTTGGGGCCGGAATATCACAGCTAGTAGGACACCAGACTCGTAATCCTAGTTAGAGATTCGAATCTCCGCTGGGCGTTTCGGTACCGGGGGATTTTACCCTAGCAGTTTACAGTGGTTCTGACTCCATTTCACGAAAAGTCTTTCCAAATGAGTCTCTATGAATCGAGGTTTTGTGTGTGTGAATGCACGCATTATATCTTGCACGCACGTAAAATGCCATCACTAATTTTCGGAAGAGAAGGCCAATTTGGCCGTTGGTATGGATGACACGTTAACATAACATATAACCTGCAAGAGAGATCAAAAGAATGAAGAGAAAAAGGTGAGGTATTGACACTGACAGAATGGCACAGGAAACAACTGAATGTAGCGCCAGTAGGCAGCTGTTCAATCGGCTCTACCTAGGCAGGCAGCCCATTGTGTAAATGAGAGGGTGGACTGTAAATTGCACAGAGCTTGGTTTCTTCTACCCGAGGATAGACGCTATATAAGACCTCATAATGATAACAATAACAACAGCAATAATAATAATAATAATAGTAATAATAATGATAATAATAATAATAATGGTGATGATGATGATATGATAATAACAATGATGACAATAATAATATAATAGTAATAATAATAATGGTAATCATAATAATACTAATAATATTAACTCTAATACTACTACTTCTACTAATATGATAATAATAATAATAATAATAATAATGATGATGATGATGATGATGATGATAATTACAATAACAATAGTAATAATTTTAATGGTGATGATGATGATGATGAAAATAATAATAATAATAATAATAATAATAATAATAATAATAATAATAAACACAGCGAGAACAGCAACAATAATAACACCACAACAGTGATAAGTAACAAGTACACACAATAACAGCATAGGCGCAAACCCAGCTGATCATTCGCTCAACACTGGAACAGCACCAGACCGATCACTGCAGCTTGGCATCTCAGACCTGCTGCCTATGCCACCGATCACCCGTACTTTACCTGAATGACGCCCCCCGTTGCCGGGACCGGAGAAGAGGAAGGTAGAAGGGAGGCAGAGCATCTTGCCCACCCAGTCCATCATCAGGACCTCAGCTCCGTGCAAGACGGACAGGACGCCTGAAATCATCATCATCGTCATCATCATCATCATCGTCATCATCATCATCATCATCGTCACATCATCGTCGTCGTCGTCGTCGTCGTCGTCGTCGTCGTCGTCGTCATCGTCGTAGTCATCATTAACGTCGTCATCATCATATCATCGTCGTCAGGATCATCATCATCGTCGTCGTCGTCGTCATCGTCATTATTGTCACCATCACCTTTATCATCGTCGTCGTCGTTGTTGTTGTCACCGTTACCATCATCATCATCGTCGTAATCGTCGTAATCATCAATGTAGTCATCATCGTCTGAAATATTGTGTCCAAGCCCGTCCAATATTAGTACCTGTGGTCGACTGCAGGACAGAGAAATGCCTAAAACCATCATCATCATCATCATCATCATCATCAACATCTTCATCATCATCATCATCTTCATCATCATCATCAGTGTGTCAGAGTATCTTTCCAAACTAATTCCGTGCAAGGCGGACTGAGAGCAATATCATCATCATCATCATCATCATCATCATCATCATCAACCTCTTTGTCGTCGTCCTTGCCATCATTACCAACGCCATCAACACTGTCAAAAACGTTGTCATTGCCGTCATCAAAGCAAAGCATCTTCCCCTGCCAGTCCATCACAAACGGCTCCAGCTCTGAGCAGGTTTTCCATTATCATCACGGTCTTCATCCTCGTCTTCGTCATCAATGATTGCCAGCACCACCGCTATCATCGTCATCATCGTCGTCCTCAACATCATCGGAATCATCATTGTCATCATCGTCGTCATCATCATCATCATCGTCAGTTTCGAGCACCGTTCCTATCAGTTCACCATCAACACCGTCAATCAGAGGTTTCCGGAGTCTGTTGGATCTGAACAGGCATCGCTGATTCAGCCAGCGCAGCATGTCCTCTGGCGGGTGGCATGATGGAGACCTGATGTTTATTGCTCCCTATAGACGGCTGGTGCTGAGGCTGCCACAGAAGGAGCTCGGGTGTGGCTATGCATGGGTCCAAAATGAGCCGCATGGAGTTGAACTGAAGCAGGTGCGTGGAACACGAGACAGGGAAAATTCTCTCCCTGTCTCTCTCTCTGTTTATCAGTGTGTGTGTGTGTGTGTGTGTGTGTGTGTGTGTGTGTGTCGGTGTTTGTGTGTGTGTGTGTGTGTGTGTGTGTGTGTGTGTGTGTGTGTGTGTGTGTGTGTGTGTGTCGGTGTGTGTGAGTCCGTGTCCTTCACAGTCCCATTCTTCTCAAAATGACAAAGACCATCACAAAGTAAAAAGATCAGGCAAACACACACAACAACAACAACAACAATAACCCGGCCTCATTCATTCCAAGGGAAAAGACGACACGACCACTTTCAACGCGTTGAAACATACACAACAAACAGACAGAAACAAAACAAACCAGACAACAAAAAACAAACAAACACACGCCAAACAGTCAGGTGACCCACCCAGGTGAAGCCCACGCAGGCGATGGCGTTGCACAGCATGTCAGCCAGCATGGAGGGGTAGGAGCAGAGGTGGGGAAGTAGGCGCGAAAAACTTGGGCGACTGCCAGTGGGTCACCTGTACACAAACAGATCAATCAATCAATAAACCAATCGATGAATCAATCATTCAATTCATCAATCAAATCAATCAATCAATCGGTCGATCGATCAGTCAATCAATCATTTAATCAATCAAATCACTCACTCAATCAATCAGTCGGTCAGTCAATCAATCAATCAACCGAACAATGAATCGATCAGTCAACCAAACAATCAATCGATCGATCAATCAATCAATCAATCAATCAATAAACCTATCGATCAAACAGTCGACCGACCAATCAATCAGTCAATGAATGAATAAATCAACAGATCAATCAACCAATCAGTCAATCAATCAATAACGGAAGGAGAGAATTTAAAAAAAAAGAAGAGTTTGGCATGCAAAGAAATCAAAAGAAATGAAGTCTGGACAATAGCAACCGCGTCAGCTGAAAATAAATCATGTAATAAACAACAACAGCAAAATGGAAGAAGAGGCTGAGAACCATGACAGAAACAGCAACAACAACAACAAAAAAAAATAAATAAAACTGGGTAGCAGCCCATGTGTAACATTGCGAAAACGCATGAACGCAAACAATCTGACTAATGTAAACAGACAAACAAACATGTAAAACATTTTTAAGCTATCATTATTTATTCTTATTATAAAAAAAAGAATATATACCATACACCGCTACATTATCAGTCACTTTACTGAAACAACCACCGTCTTAAGAGTATATGAATAAGCGCACAGAGCTCTAACTTATCCCAGAATAGCAACTCGCGACAGCTGATATCCAAAGAACGAAAGAATTAAAGACCAAAACGAAGAAAAAAAAAAAAAAAAGAAAGAAAAAGAACGCAAGAACAAAAGAAGGAAGGAAGGAAAAAAAGAAACAGAGGAAAAAAAAAAGACATAGAGATTAAGAAAGATAAAAGACACAAAAGAAACAACAAGAAACAGAAAAAAGAGAAGAAGAAAAGCAAGAAAGAATAAAGGGAAGACTGAAAGAAAAAAGGAACGGAAGGGAGAAAGAACGCAAGAACGAACGAAAGATTAAAACAAACAAATCAAGAAGGAAACATCAAAAAAGAAGAAGTAAAAAAAAAAGAATGACGGGGAATAAAGTAAGTATGCACGCAACAACAAAACCACAGAAATACAGTTCTAAACGTTGTTCAGGTACGACAACTCTGACTACACAGTTCAAACACACACACACACACACACACACACACACACACACACACACATCCACACACACACACACACACACACACACACACACACACACACACATCCACACCCACCCCCGGCATGATGACCCTCTCCACGTCGTTCAGAACGTCCTGCCAGGATTCCGCGTCGTGTGGGGCCTTGTCAGGGATCAAGCCACGCATAAATCCTGGTTTCCACATCCGGCAAGGCGCGCGTCGGGACCGCAGACTGTTCATGTAGGAAATGGCGTAGTTGAGCATTTCTGTGCCATAGTCTCTGAACTCGTTGTCGTCCATGCTGAGACTTCGTAGACTCACAGCTTAGACAGAGAGCTGGGAGAAGAAGAAGAAGAAGAAGAAGAAGAAGAGAAGAAAAGGTTGAATTGGGAGTTTGCTTTTGTTGGGTGAAAGGATGGATTTTCTCTCGTATGTTAGTCATAACATTCAAAACAAGACATACAATTTGCCCATTTCGATTCAAGTATCCAGTATACACGACGTGAATAATGGAAAGGGAGAAAGATATGCAATTTGCGCATTTTGAGTTAAGTGTCCAACACATACCAGGTGAATTATGGAAAAGGAGAACGAGGACGGGGGTGGGAGGGGTGGCGGTGGGTGGTGGGTTGGGGGGGGGGGGGTTGGATGGGACGAATGGGGGAGATGACAAGTTTTTTTTTTTGCGCAAGACAAATATAACACATTCAACAGCTACAAAACGCGGCCTTCGAGAAAGAGATTTAAAAAAAATAAAGAAAAAAATAAAGAAAAAAAGATTTATACGGAATCAGTGTGCAGTTTGCCTAGAATGCTGTTCCGTGTCCAGAATCTTATTTCCTTGGGGTGGCGAGTGGAGGGGGTTGAGGGGGGGGGGGGGGGGGATATAAAGGATTGCCCGCAACGTAGTGTGGGGAGGGGGAGGAGAGGGGTGGTGGTACTGACAGACCTAAATTCAGCATACACTATCAATAGTTTGGAATAGACCACCTCACCATGACTGACAGATAGTGTTTTAGGGGTAGACTGTTACAAATGCGCGTCACCGAGTACAATTTCGTTTTCTGAAATGTGTCCTTCAATATATCCATGCACCAATATTTTGCTGGTATTGAAGATCAGGTCGATTTCACGTGGAAACAGCTGAATCCTAAACTAGACTGTTCAAGCTCTTTTGTTCTTTATCTCTGTCTAGGTTATTCATGTACGTTAAGATCTGCGTCGGGATATGCGATTCACCGAAATGTGTAACCTTCCTAGCGATCAGTGCTTAGCAATAGGAACTTTTCACTTTTCGAGCGATACTCCCTGGCAAAGACATCTGCACTTGCGAAAGGTAAACAAATCATCACTGGCCTTGAAGGAGTGCACGAGTTGCTTCCCTTCTGGTTCATCCACTGCAAGACCGCGCTTTGAACGTACTAGCGTTTACAGACCTCAGACGTAGACTACACCCCCTTACAAACCTTTTGAGGATTAGAATAACTGCATGCAGGGAATTCGAAAATCCAGTGACACACTAACAAAATACAGATGCA
>JADBJO010003301.1:35000-45000 GCA_016801955.1 Conus betulinus
ATAAATAAATAAATAAATAAACCCCATCCAAACAGCCCTTTAAAATACACCTTCCGGAAAGTTTGATTAAAAAAAAAAATCTTTCTTCTGTAAAATCTTCGATCAGATGAAAAAAAAAAGCCAGTCTCTCTGAGAAATTCAAAGAACACATCAGGTGGGACATCTCTGTACAAGGGTTTCATGGAGTCTGTTGTAAAATGTTTGTCACATCATGCAAGTCCAAACACTCTAAAAGGATAACTTTGGGGTCGATGTTCTGAGAACCGGAAGTAAATTTCCCTGAAGCAAGCCCACCCATGGCTGTCCTAAATACATCGGACGTGCGGTGGAAATTGCGTGTGTGCCCCCCCCCCCCCCCCCCCCCCCCCCCACACACACACACTTCTACTGTTGGTCGCTGTACCGGGTCGTCTCATAAGCTGCCCGCAAACAGAAAGAAATGAGCAGGTTTGTGGTCGCAGGCAAAAGCGTAACATGTCTCCCGTGCACGGGCATACTGTGTAGCCTGCAGACACACACCTGCCCAATATGTGTGGGATTTTGGGGATTCTCTCTCTCTCTCTCTCTCTCTCTCTGTTTGTCTGTCAATCTTCAGAATCATTAAAACAAGACAGAACAAGGGGAAATATGCTTTGAGAACATCGCTGCAAACGTGCGTGAATGAAGTTGCTTCGGCCAATGGCAACAGCCTGGGTGCAGGTGTAGCCTTGATAACACCCGCTGTCACAGCGGGGGAAGATCTTCTTTTATGCCGAAAAACAGGAACACGTCCATGTCTGCTACGCGGGTAAATATTTTGATGGCCTTGTGTCATTCCCATCTACATGATTTATGCTGTCAGCAAAACTGAGTTGACAGCGCCTCCTGTTTTTGACAGATGGTAAAACTACGTTCTTCTCGGCCATTTTTCACTGTGGAGCCCATTTTCATGGAAGGTTTGACAGACTGGCAAAGAAGTGGAAAAAAAAACGTGTAAACAGTGCACGGAGTTTCAATAGTCTCTCATACTGGAGGATTTGAGGGCAGGTTAGCAAAGGGGGGAGGGAGGGGGGTATACAGCTCATAACAAACCGCTTGTCGGAAACATTTCACGAAAGAATTAACAAGACTGTAGTGACGTTTTGACTACCCACACGAGTCGGCTTCAACAATCTGATGAGATTTTCAGAACGCATTTTGTGGACGGCTTTCGTGGTTTAACGATTCATCATCAGTACTGCGGGATCCAAAGCAGAAATCCTCTCTAGGGCAGATAAGGCAACCACGAAACTGTCCAGACGACAATTCGTATAGAAGAATAACATCTCATGAATTACCAGATCAGGCTGCTCCGCGCACTGGCATTTTCCTTTTTTTCTGTACGCGTGCGATACGTTACCCTTACAGCGGATCTGGACAGTAGAATCCAAGCCACGGATATGAGATGTTACTGCGTGCTACTAAACATCAAACACACTAATCATATTACCAATTAACATGTGTGCCCCCCCCCCCCCCCCCCCCCCCCTTCCCACTTTCCCCCTGATCTTAAGATGATGGAAGTTGTCATGTGCTGATCAAGAAAGATAATCCTATCATCCAACATCGTTCTCCCTCCACATACATTGTTGGAATCACGTCAGAGGGTCCGGGGGCTCCTGTGTTGTCTCCTTTACGAAAGTGGTGAGTAGCCAAGTCGAACCCTCGGTTATGTGGTTTACTGCCAGTCAGTCAAAGTTAAACAAACAAAAAAATTCACAGACCAAAGCCCGCAATCACTGAAATCAGATCAAATCGTTGGCTACATTGTTCACTTCCAGTCAGCCAAAGTGAAATAATCACAGACCATAGCCTGCAATCTGTGAAATCAGGTCAAACCGTTGGCTACATTGTTCACTTCCAGTCAGCCAAAGTGAAATAATCACAGACCATAGCTGCAATCTGTGAAATCAGGTCAAACCGTTGGCTACATTGTTCACTTCCAGTCAGCCAAAGTGAAATAATCACAGACCATAGCCTGCAATCTGTGAAATCAGGTCAAACCGTTGGCTACATTGTTCACTTCCAGTCAGCCAAAGTGAAATAATCACAGACCATAGCCTGCAATCTGTGAAATCAGGTCAAACCGTTGGCTATGTTGTTCACTAGCTGTCAATCAAAATTAACCAATCCCAGACCGAAGTCTGCAATTGGTGAACTTAGGTTAAACCACTGGCTGCATTGCTCACTGGCAGTCAGACAACCTAAGTGTTCAGATCGTCAAGTAATCAAGTCAGGTCACTCCCGTGTTCGCTGGAAGCTGGTCAGAGTTGCTGTTCCCAGACATAACACAATGACGTGGTCGGGTCAGTTCAGGAACATTCGTCTGTCGGCAGGAGAGGTGCAACGCATTCAGTGACGTAAAAATTCATTTGAATGCTTAATGAGTGTTGAATGTCTGAAGTTTTTAGGAGAAATACTGGGGGGGGGGGGGGGGGGGGGGGGGGGGGGGGGGGGGGGGGGGGAGCAAGCGCTGCCAAGTTTGGATTTTTACCACTATCCATTACATCTGTCCACTTATCTTGGATAGCTGTGTGTCTCTGTATGGTCATCTTTTTCATGGAAAATGAACAGTGGATATGTGTTTGTCTCTGTATGTTCATAGATATGTGTTTGTTTCTGCATATTCATTTTTTTCATGGAAAATAAACAGTGAACACGTGTTTTTTTTCTGTGTACTACTTTTTCAGGGCAAATAAACAATGGATAGTGCATACTTCATCGACATATTTGCATATACGTTTTCAGTTTTTATTAAAGTAAATATATTTTTAACCATGAATACGTTTTCTTTTTTCGTTATAGTCACAAGCAAAATTTGAAGAAAAAAAATGGCAACAACTGAACAGCCAAATCATCATGGAGGTGGATGTTGGCTGCTCGCTGTCAGCACCCTTCGTCCACACTTCAGCGGGAGATAACTCAACACACGTTCATTTCAATGTGCTCTCAATCATATCACAATACAAATTAAGAGTTGTGACGACTCAATAGGCCCAAAAAAGAGTTAGACCAATGTGCCATTCACAGGGGTTGAGTACGGCGTACAGCGGGCTGTTGCCTGGCAATTAATTTGTCACAACATGGCGGCCTAGTGCCAGCGTTGTTCCCCATCCTTCTCTGTCACTCAGTGACGTCACGAGGCTACCTCTCTCTTGAGCGAAAGTCCTCAACCTGCACAGTGGTCGGGGGGCCATTTTCATCCACCTTGGTTAGCACTGTGGCGTCCGACCCGTCCTACCAGTCACCGACTCGTTAACCGACGTAGAATAGCAACAACGATGCCATTGTGATACCCCCCCCCCCACCCATCTCACCCTTTCATGGTTACAGACCGCCCCCCCGCCCGCCCACTCTCCCCGAGACTGCATTTTCAGAACGAAATTAGTAGAAACTATCAACTATGAGCATACTTCATAATCGCGCAAAACTTTCACGAAAGGCGTGGACTCAGTAGAACTGCAGTCAGTGTTCACGACCTACAAACTGAAGCCAATACATGAATACCACGAGAGAAGACATATAAGGTACAGATTGTGTCTGGTCGAAAATGAAACTTATTTCTGGACAGCTGCTCCAAATATAAGCAGCTAAAACCAATTCAACTGAACACCAAATTCACGTAAGTAATGCCCAAACAAAAAAACTCCACAATACCTACTACAAATCAATATTGTATAATATTTCCATGATTATCTGAATACAAACAGGACAGTAATGACGCCGTACACGGCCCACATAAATCACGCTTCAGGCGCAAACAATACGATTTGTCTTGTTAGTGCCAAAGCTGCGTCGATGTACCCTCGTACAACTCTCGTGACAAAGAAGATGTTGACTCCGAGATCTCCCCCACTGCTTCCCTGTCCGCCAGTGTCAGATACACTGTTCTGTATCAAAAGCCTGGACCCGCCTGGCGCATTCTGATGATCGCACGTAGCGTCTGCACCACGCATCATGAGGTTAAGTGCACAAACAACGCCAGGCAGGCGTGAATAACCGAATAACTTATATTTCAGTGACATAAACACAAAAGTTTGTGTAAAGCATTACACCCCGCAACAACAATGCTTGTCTGATTGTACGGATGTCTCTGCTTTGCATTGTCTGATTGTACGGATGTCTCTGCTTTGCATTGTGTGATTGTACGGATGTCTCTGCTTTGCATTGTGTGATTGTACGGATGTCTCTGCTTTGCATTGTGTGATTGTACGGATGTCTCTGCTTTGCATTGTGTGATTGTATGTATGTCTCTTTTGCATTGTCTGATTGTACGGATGTCTCTTGCTTTGCATTGTGTGATTGTACGGATGTCTCTGCTTTGCATTGTCTGATTGTACGGATGTCTCTGCTTTGCATTGTGTGATTGTACGGATGTCTCTGCTTTGCATTGTCTGATTGTACGGATGTCTCTGCTTTGCATTGTGTGATTGTACGGATGTCTCTGCTTTGCACTGTGTGATTGTACGGATGTCTCGCTCTGCTTTGCATTGTGTGATTGTACGGATGTCTCTGCTTTGCATTGTCCGATTGTACGTATGTTCTCTGCTTCGCAAATGCTTACTCTTTTCCATGACAGCCCCCGTACCACATAGACATTCTAACGAGTTTTGGTGTAGCACATGAAGGCCACCAGTCCGTACGCAATGTCCGTGAAGAAACTAGCTGAAAACCGTTTCCAAAGATCTGACTGGACAGTTCACTTCCTACAAGATGTACTTGAAGCAGAAGGGGAAAAGGTTTCGAGGCCATCACATTCTTTTTGGGTGCACTGTCTGCATTGCAAGCAATTTCAGAACTCGCTTGAACTCGGTCACTATCCTCAAATTTACTTTTTAACCACTAGAACGCCATCCAAAAAAACTCAACTCCCCATCGCATCCATTTCTTTCAGTGACTTCTGCTAGACATAATCTGAAAATCACACAGTAACATTTGTCGTTCGCATTACGCACATCCGCGGTATTAGCCTACGATAAAAAGATGGTGGGACAATATTTTCCTCCGGGCAGCGAGGATACGATCATTTTTTTCCCGCATGTGATGCGTGCATATTCCAGTGCGCGATGCGAGCTTGTCGCCTTTTGAACGTCGGCTGTGGGTCTGGGGATATGCCATGAATCACTGCTGCTGAGCTGTTAACTGAATGTTATCACGCAGGCCAAGGTGAAGATAGGAATGGACAGCTTACCTGTTGATTGTGCTATAAAGATCTGTCAAGATTCAACAAATATTTCAGCGACTTTTGAGAGAAGGAGGAGAGAGAGAGAGAGAGAGAGAGAGAGAGAGAGAGAGAGAGGAGAGAGAGAGAGAGAGAGAGAGAGAGAGGAGACATTTCAAGGAGTCAGAAAGAAACCACATAAGAGTTCACTGTCTCTTCCAAACAATCATAATCAAAACAATAACAGTAATAATATAAAAGTAATGATGATAATAATCAAAACAACAACAGTAGTTATAATGATAATGATTTCTAAAGTCACTCCTTTAGCAAGTGTATAGCTCCTTCTGTCTTTCAGTGGCGGTCCGAACACACACACACACACACACACACACACGCACACGCACTTACACACACACACACACACACACACACACGCACGTGAGAGAGAGAGAGAGAGAGAGAGAGAGAGAGAGAGAGAGGATTTCAAAACGCTAACAGCATCACAGTACAGGGGGCTAAACGCCTAATAAAGGGGCAAAAGGCCCAACAGTAGGCTTCTGGCCCCGACCCGAGCGCCGCAAGTCCGCCCCGTCGTGCCCCAAGTCCGACAACTCTAAGATCATAGAATTTTCCGGAAACGGCAAATGGAACAAGTCCGTTTTTAACGCTATATAATTCAAAAGCTGACGTGCCTTATTCACATGAACAAATCAGCAAATATTTTCTTCTTCTTTTTTTTTAAGTACAGATACTGGCACCAAAATTACGTCAGCGTGAGTTTTGTTGAAATCAACGTCAATTCAGTTAAGTAAATGGAAAAAGAGAAAAGAAAAGAAAAGAAAAGAAGCACCACGTACCGGATCTCTGAAGTGGCCCCAATGTTATGGTATGTCTTTCCGGCTGTTGAGTAGAAGCGGCAAAATCCACCCAACTGGCTGTGTCACGTGATCTCCGAAATGTTGGGGGGGGGGGAGGGGGGGGGGGGGGGGTAAGCGTTTTGACCCCGACAGGGCTTCTTGCCGCGACATGAGGTGAAATATGACGCCCACAACAATTCTCATGCACGTGATACACACACGTTCAGGTACTTGATACGTGTTGTAAGTACGTGAGGTGAAATGTGACACTCCTCGTAAAAAAAAAAAAAAAAAAAAAAAAAGCAGCCCTTCATTTATCACAGCAGCAGCTGACACCACACAGATTCCTCTCATCTATCTCAACATCCCACACTTTGCATCTTAGCTGTAACAATACGGGTAAACATAGTCCTATCTTGAAATGTCGACGTTTTCGGGGTCGCAAGTCCTGTAAACACCAGGCCAAACTGACGGCTGCTGACATCACACCTCCGCATCGCCGGGCCGGGGCCCTCGCCGTGTCTGGAGGTGATAGGTTGGTTGTAAAAGTCCCCGGTTGTAAACGAACGGGTTCGCAACTTGGTAGTAATCGTTCGAAAAACAGGCGTGTCACTTGTGTCGTGGGGGGGGGGGGGGGGGGGGGGGATATAGGTTCGGAGGCTGAGGGGGCAGTGAGAAGGGAGGAGGGGAAAGGCCGGGAAGAAGTAGAGGGGGGGGGGGGGGGGGGGGGGGGGGGGGGGGGGGGGGGGGGGGGGGGGGGGGGGGGGGGGGGGGCGGGTTGCGATGGCTGCTTCCGGTTCCAGCATCCATCCGTGATGAAAAATCAAATAGAAGCTTCGCGTATTCCCTGTAACGATCACTATTTTGTGGTTTCCATTGCAAGTATTTAAGTAGTATTCCTTGGCAGCAAAAGTAAAACTGGAAATGAGTTGAGGCAGGGAACAGTAAACAAGAAACAGTAAACATTCCTTAGTAGCAAAAGTAAAGGTACTAAAGTCTGTTAAATGAACGAGACTAATCGCTTTTCAACACTATTATTTTTTTTCTCTGTATAACTTCGTCTAGCGGGCTACAGGTATCATCATTGTCCTCTCTTGTTTCACTTACCTCCTGTGTTACCTTACTTCACAACTCGATATTCTTTGCTGTTAGAGCAACGAAGTGGGTAAAATCTCTCTCTCTGTGTCTCTCTGTCTCTCTCTGTGTGTGTGTGTGGTGTGCGTGTGCGTGCGTGTGTGTGTGCGCGCGCGCGCGTGCGCGTGTGCGTGCGTGTGTGTGTGTGTGTGTGTGTGTGGTGTGTGTGTGTGTGTGTGTGTGTGTGTGTGTGTGTGTGTGTGTGTGTGTGTGTGTGTGTGTGTGTGTGATATCTTTTTCACAGGATGAACAATATCAAATATCATCTTTAGAAAAAGAATCAAATGAGTCATACTGAAAATTATACCGGAATGAAATTAGTACAAAAATCAGTAGAAAAGGGACAAACTGATGTCGTTCTCCAATGCATCCGAAAACATTAATTTAGTCCACTGTTCAGGGTGGGTTTTTTTTTTTATTTCTTTGTTTAAACTTTTTTTTCTTATATCCAAACATTTGTTCAAGAACCAAGCGCGAGCTGGCGCGCAATGTCAGCATTTTTTCACACGCTTACACGTCGATCAAATATCGTCTACGAAATAATTTGGGATTGTTTTGAAAATTGTCGGGTGAATATTGCAACACTTAGATAAAAGATTTTTTTCCTCCTCCATTACACCCAAACAGAGAGGACATTCATTCATTCTTGCAGGAATGCCACGCATGAAACAAGTTCCGCGAGAGTTCATGTCACTAAACCTCTAACCTGAACCTTGTCAATGAGTCTCTAAAGTACTTTAGTTTTGGAAAATAATTTTTCAGGCCCAAACATAGTAATGAACGATGAATACTACGTAAAATGTCTACTGTCTCTCATGTCTTTAAATTACTCCTGTTTCGCATCGTCGGTAATTCTTTGTTTAAAAAAAAAAAAAAAAAAAAAAAAAAGCATACAGAATCATTAAAATCGTTTTCAACACTTTGCTTTAACACAACCACGCTGAAATATAGCGTCTCTGAAACCCTCCTGATCTTTTTGTGGCCGGGTTAATTTTTTTCACCCTTAGCTGTCCAGATTACTCCGCAGCAGGTAAACTTGTGTTTCCATGTACACGCCACCTGTCTTTCACGACTCTGACACAACAATTCACCGGAAAGGAGTCTCGTCCTAGTTCACCGTAGACCATGACCGATGATGTGCGCACAGGCACAGTCAGGAGCATTTCAAAAATTTGTCCAGTCGTATAAATGGACCTTTCTTTTGCTGACCTATTTTCAGCAGAGGTCCAATGATTCCCGTAGCAAATGAATGAGTCGGTTGCACCTCTGTGCGAAATAGTTTGGAAAAAAAAAGTCCTTTGTATTATTGATTCGTTTCGGTGATCGAAATACGTCGAAAGTTCCTCCTTTACCTTTGGTGGCTTAATATTTTTCTGCCTGAAAAGCACTGCTAGTGATTGTGAAAGTAAAAGCCTAGTGTTCATGGCTGCATAGCTGTGAAAGATTTCTAGCTGCTCTGTTCCAGTGTGTTGTTTTCTCTGTCTCCCCTCTACCCCCACCACCAGAAAACCTCCATTCTTGAAAAATCGTCACTTTAGTTTTTTGTCGCAATCGATTTCAAGTTTGAGATCAGAGCGAGCCTTAAAGTAAACGAGAGAGAGAGAGAGAGAGAGAGAGAGAGAGAGAGAGAGAGAGAGAGAGAGAGAGAAATGAAATGTGTTATAAATGTCAAAAACCTGGGTCATGCAAAAATAAAGCGGGAGCAGATAGATGCTAAGTAAAATAAAAGAAAGCGCGTCGAAGACAGCCAGTACCATGAGTATGACAGACCCCACACACACACATACGCGCGCGCGCGCGCGCGCGCGCGCATACGTGCGCGCGAGCGCACAGAGACCAGAGAGAGAGAGAGAGGAAGGCAGAGGCAGGGACAAAGAATGAAAGTGGCAGAGAATATGGTGGAGAGAGACAGAGACAGAGGCAAAAGGAGTGACAAATACTGGAACAGCTGGAGACAGAGAGACAGACAGAGTGCGAGGGACAGAGAGAGAGAGAGATACGAGAGAGAGAGAGAGAGAGAGAGAGAGAGAGAGAGAGAGAGAGAGGAGAGCTTTTTCTTTTTTCTTTCTTTAGAGAGAGAGAGAGAGAGAGAGATGAAGATACTTCTGAACTGCATTTTGAAGAAAAAAATATTAAATTAGTTAGTTTCTGACAGCTGTTAGAACATGAACCAGCATATAGGTGCATGTTACTTATTGACAAATTTTCTTGGTTATTCATTCATTTGTTTGTGTCTGACTTTTCTAGGTTTCATCATAGTTATCATTAATGTTCATCATAGTTTCATGTGCAGTCATTTATTCATTTAACGGAAGGTGGGAGAAAGGTTTGGAAGACAGGTCCGACTGATAATGGTGAGTGCTAATGAGTCTTGCGTGTTTGAAACAAACTCGTTAAAGAATCACGTGCGAGCAGACGTGAATGTTGGTAAGAGGCGAGTCAAAACGGCAAGGACTAAAATGGCACAGACAAAACGGGCACAGACAAAAATGACACAATAGTAAGTTGGGACACAAATAAAAACCTATCACACGCTAACTGAAGTACCAAACGGGCATAATTAAGAAACGTACAAAAAAAGTACATTCTAGGATGTTCTTCGCCGAATACATCATAGTAAATTCTCTTATGTGATCACCGATGATTACAGAATTTTTTAGAAAAAAAAAGTGTTGGCACTATCGTTTATCAATTTGCAACACATACAATTTTTGTCTTGTCCCCCCTCCCCCCTTCTCCCAGTCAATCCCCCCCCCCCCCCCCTCCCCTAACCCACACACACACAGACTCATAGAATTATTCACGAATACCATCTCCCCCCCCCCCC
>JADBJO010003301.1:55000-57500 GCA_016801955.1 Conus betulinus
ACTCACATAGGCTACAGTAACATTACATTGGAAAATATACATCAGCTTACTTCGACAAATTTAATAGCTGTAGATCTAGATAAGTAAAGTAAGTGTAAATTGCCTGTGTGGAAAAAGATCTCTTCGGGCAAAAAAAAAAAATGTCACTAGTAGAGATCCATGAATTTTGATTCTAATATAGGAAAATAATTCATAAACGAATGTGTACACGACCTAATAGCTAACATCTATGTTGGCTAATTCGGTTCAGAAAACTTGAATTGCACAAAGCTTGCTCCAACGTGCCTTGAGCCGTTGATTAAGTCTTTTCGTAAGAAGCGAAGAAAATAAAGGGCGATCAAATGAATAGAATAAATATTGAACGGACGAGCGCGAACGGACAGGCAAAAGAACAAGCAATTGAACGAGGACAAACATATTATAGTAAAACCTCCCCACGATACTCACGTGCTCAAGCAGTCAAACGACAGCCAGCTACTTGAAACGACCGCAGCAGAAGACAGGCCGACATCCACGGGGAGAGCAGACGACAGCGAGTCTGACGTTCAGTCGCCAAATCTCGTTCAATCTCGGTCAGCAGACGACACTCGCCACCAGCGCGCCACTCCATTGGTCAGCAACTACAACGTCACAGTCCCCCCCCCCCCCCCCCCCCCCCCCCCACGCAAAAAAAAAAAAAAGGAGAGAAAAAAATCGTTAAGGTGACGACGGGCGACCTAAGCATGACATTCGGCGGCAGAATCGGAATGTCCTCTGTTAGCGCCGCTATTTCCTCCCTTGGTCCGTCCATTTACATTGGAAGTCCGCGCGTTTTGAGTTGAGCCTGGCTCCCACAATCGATGATGGGCTGGCCGGATCAGGGTACATTCAGCTCGGCACAGTGGCGCCGTTCGCGGTATCGCCGACAAATGATAGTCGGAAACCGTGGCGACGAAACTGGTGAAGGCTGAAAAAAAAAATCCTGATGTACAGGCTCGAAATAGTGCTAAGGACAACTCTCTTGCTACATGAATTCTTGTGCGGACTGTGAGTGTAAGGTTCAGGGTGGGGGAAAGGGGTGGGGAGAAGAGACTTTGGCTGTCTGTCAATAGCACAAACCTTAGCCGCGGACCCGCCCCCCCCTCCCCCCACACACATACATACACACTCCACGTACTCCCAACTCCAAGTTCACATAGAAGAGGAGTAATCCTGCCTAAAACGCTCTCACAGAGGGACGTTAATTTAGCCTTAGACTTATAATACCCCCCCCCCCCCCTTCCCCGGGCTCTCATCTCTCAACTCTCTCAAATATACTGAATACATGAGTGGGTAGGGACTTTGGGTTTTCACCAGCCACTCTATGCACCCTCATCAGTACAATACGTAACAGACAACTGGGATGGGGGGGGGGGGGGGGGGGGGGGGGGGGATATTTTTTTTCATTACTACAGTACAGCCATATTCTCGCGATCTCTCCCCTCACAGACTAAGCCAACGGCGGAGAAGGGGAATAACTCTGGCTCAATGCAATAGTACGCCGTGCCTCCTTACCTTCATCAAGCCTGCGATGCCGGAAATGGGGGTGGGGGGGGGATTTTGGTCCTAGAGTAAAAAGAAAAAAAAATTCTGAACATGGCTCAATCTAAACCCTTCATTTCAAAATGCTTGTCTCACACTTGAGGGAGTGGGGGTGATTTTGGGACCTATCTATACTCCCATCCTCCTCAATCCCCCCCCACTCCCCTCTTCCCCACCCCTTCAACTTTTGGTCATATGCCCAAACTTTCCAGGCACTCCATAGACCCTCATCAAAACGTACATGAGATGCAGGTGAATTGGGGGGGGGGGATGGGGGGGGATGGGGGGGGGGGAGGGGCTTATCATCACAGACTCCCCTCCCCTCCTCCTGGACAAGGTTCACACAGAAGGAAAGAAAATCTGGGACGCACGTACTTCTTGCCTCCTCATACTTCACACACACTTCCAAGATAGAAGGGAAAGGCAGAGAGGGGGGGGGGGGGAGGGGGGGGGGGGGGGGGGGGGGGGGGGGGGGGGGGAGGGATTTTTGTCGTCGCCACCAACATTTACACCGAAGATATTGAAACAAGTGGGTAACATTTTAAAATTTTCGTCCAAACTCTTCTTCCTTACACACACACACACACACACACACATGTACACACATACGCGCGCGCGCGGGGCGCGCGCGGACAGACAGACAGACAGACAGACAGGCAGAAAGACAGAGAAAGAACAGACAGACAGCGAAAGACAGACAGACAAACAGATAGACAGACAGACAGACAGACAGACAGGCAGGCAGAGAGTGTGAGAGATGGTGAGAAGGGAGATGGGGGGAAATGACGATGTCAGAAAGCAGACTGACGTGTTAGTTAATCAAAGTTATTTTCGTCTTCATGCCACTGCCTTCCCCCAGGTTTTCATCCTCTTGATGGCAATAGTAATTATCGATCTCTGATCGCCCTTCTTGTTTTTGCCTTGGGTCGCTTGGAAACAT
>JADBJO010003301.1:62500-65000 GCA_016801955.1 Conus betulinus
TTTCTGACCACGTCCATTACCGAGGGCTTTATGACTCTTCAGGTTGCCATTTTGCATCGGCTGACTCTGAGGACAGCGACAGTAAAACTGGCTTGGTCCTACAGCTGAGAACGCCCACACCACTGTTAACATTAACCTGAGAAGGAAGACGGTTAAGGAGATATTTGATACAGACTTCATACAATCTTCAATGATTTGAGATGATTCTGGCTTTGATAAGACAGTTTTACACAGGTTACAAACAATACAGCCGAAAGTTTTGAAAGAAAAAATGAATTAGTAAATAAATAAATAATACTCACATGTCAACTTAGGCGAATCGTCTAATGCAGTAACAGAGTTGAATAAATTTTGGAATCACTTCCTTTTGAGTTTTAAACAATAAGACACAAGATACCAACAATTAAGAAATCTCCCGACAGAAATACAAATCCATTCTACATTCTTTGTATCAATGACTTACTGTTATATGATTGTATACGGCGTTTGCAATGCTCATAAAATTTTAAAAGAAAAAAAACCAGCATGTTTTGCTCCAACATGAACCAATTGCAGGTCCAGCACTCCATGATAATGCAGCTTGCGGTACCAATTCCCTTAACATCCATGCTGACACGAGTCACACAGACCAAACACGAAAAACTTCCCCTTTTTTCATGTTATGAGCTCGTAATGTGTTTTATTGCCGGAGCAAAAATGCCATGTATGTTTTTTAGCTGTTCCTTGCGTCTCTTTGCCACAGCCCATTAAACACAAATGTAAATCGTAAAGTATTGCAGCACACACACACACACCACACACACACAACACACCACACACACACACACACATGCACACACACACCACACACACACATGCACACACCACGACCACAAGAGAGAGATGAGAGCGCAGAATGAACGAAGAGAGAGAGAGAGAGAGAGAGAGAGAGCAGAGAGAGCGGACGGAGAGAGAGAGAGAGAGAGAGAGAGAGAGAGAGAGAGAGAGAAATAGAGAGAGATAAAGAAAGAAAAGAGAGAGTCAAAATCAACGCAGGCAAAAGATGCAGATTTATTCCAGCATTCCTCTGTCAGAGAACAGACCACGTGACACTGATGCCAGACCTGTCCCGGGCCACATTTCTTTCGCCTCATTGCTCTCTGAATGGAAATGTCACCTCTGCGCCTGAGTATATTCATGGTCATTATTCGTCAGCCAAAATCATGAACAGCTTGACTGCCACAGATCACGTGATCAATACGGTAGGATTTAGGGTGGCCTAACCAGGCAATAACCTGAAGATATTGGGAATAATGCGGACATCCGCGTCTATTCCATGTTTGCAGACGGCGTTTTATATCTCGAATGCGTTTCTTACTATAGGAAGAGGCGAACTCACGAAGAGCCAGAGAAACAGCGGCAGCCATAGCGGCACGCGGCGCGCGGCGCCACCCACCCCCGCCCCCCCCACACCCACCCACACACACACCCCCACACAAACACACACACACCACAGCAGAGAGAGATGAGAGAGAGGAGGTGCGAGGAGAGAGAGGTGAGGACGCGAAGATTGAGGGGCGAGAGGATGGAGCGAAGAAGAAGAAGAGAAAGATGAAGACAGCAAGAAGAAGAAAAAAAAAGAAAGAAAAAAAAGAAGAAAAGGTAAAAGAAGGAAGAAGCATAAAGAAGAGCGCAGAGCAAGAAAGAAAAGAAAAAAGGACAGAAAGAAGAAAAAAGAAAGAAAAGAGAAGAAGAAAAGAAAAAGAAGAAAAAAAAGAAAGAAAAGACGAAGGAGAAAGGAAAAGAAGAAGAAAGAAAGAAAGAAAAGCAAGAAAAGACAAAGAGAAGAGAAGAAAAGCAGACAAAGGAAGCAAAGGAAACAGAAGAAAGAAAAGCAAGAAGGAACAGCGAAAAAAGAAGAGGAAAGGAGAAAAAGAAAAAAGAGAACAGACAAGAAGAAAAAGAAGAAAAAAGAGAGAAGAGGAGCGAAGAAGAAGAGACGGAAAAACGAGCAGAAAGAAAGCAAAGAAGGAAGAAGAACGAAAATTCGAAAGAAGAAAAGAACGAAAGGAGCAAAAGAAGAAAAGAGAGACGAAAAGCGAAAAGAGAAGAAGAGAGAAGGACAGAAGAGGAAAAGGAGACGGAAAAGGAAAGAAGAAAGAAATTAGAAAAAGGAAAGAGAGCAGAGAAAGAAAGGAAGAAAGAAAAGAAGAAGAAGAAAGGGAAAAGGAAGAAAGAAAGGAGAAGAAACGAAAAGGAAGAAAAGAAATAGAAAGAAAGAAAAGAAGAAAGAAGAAGAGAAAAGGAGAAAGAGAAAAGAAAGAAATAGAGAAAGAAAGAGAAAGAGAAGAAAGAATGAAAAGTTAAAGAAGAGGGAGAAGAAAGAGAGAAATAAGAAGGAAAAGAAAAGAAGAAAGCAAGGAAAGACAAGGAAAGGAAAGAAAGAGAAAGAAAGAAAGAAAAGAAAGAAAAAGAAGAAAGAAAGAAAGAAGAAAGAAGCAAAAAAGAAGAAAGAGAAAAA